>WBNM01013550.1:0-21039 GCA_013399055.1 Ramphastos sulfuratus
CCTCAAACCAGCACAATGGGAGAAAATGAGCACAGGGATTTTGGTGGTTTCTTTTTTGTGGTTTGCTTGGGGGGAAGGTATTGGGGAATTTTTATGTATCCTGTGTCTGTATTAGGTGTTAAGGATTCCTGTATGCTGTATCTTTTCCTGCACACTTTTAAATACAACCTTTCTGTATTCATATCCAATTCAGGGAGAGCATTATTATTTTATTGCCCTTTTTCCTTGGAAAAAGTAGAATAATCTCAGTCTGTCACGGTCTCACACAAAAAAACTACGGCAGAGTGTATATTAGATTTTCAAGATAGAGCATGCACAGTGATTCAGGTGTCCTATTATGTAACTACCCTTTTCATTTTCGCCTCTCACAAATCTCCTGAGGACCTGTGGTGCATCTTTGTATGCATCATCATCATCACTTGGGGATGAAAATTCTGATTTTTTTAAACATCGGAAACATCGGAAGTGTGAGTGAAATGACTATCCCTACCCCTGGGCAAATCCATGTCACAAAACTTTGATTTAGTAATTTTTAATTTACCAGTATTTCCTATAACTCATCTCAAATCTCTTTCCAAATGGGATATGCCATCGACTGATTCTTTGTCTGGATGGCTGCAGGCAGAGAGTGATGATCAAGGGCACAATGTCCACCTGGAGACCAGTGCCAAATGGCATCACTCAGGGGTCAGTGCTGGCACCAGTGCTGTTTGACATCCTTGTCAGTGCCATGGACAGAGGAATCAGTGCACCCTCAGCAAGTGTGCAGATGGCACCAAGTTGACTTGCTAGAGGGCAGGGATTCATCTAGAAGGACCTGGACAGGCTGCAGAGGTGTGTCCAGGCCAACCTCATGACATTCAACAAGGCCAAGTGTAAGGTCCTGCACCTGGGTAGGCACAATGCCAAGCACAGCTCCAGGCTGGGTGGGGAATGGCTGAGAGCAGCCCTGAGGAACAGGCCCTGGGGGTNGGCCAGGTTGGAGGAGGCCTTGAGTGAGCTGTGCTAGTGAGAGGTGTCCCTGCCTATGGCAGGGGCTTGGAACTGGATGATCTTTGAGGTCCCTTCCAACCATACCATCTTATGATTCTATGATTCTAAGAAAGTTTTCAAACTGACAAGGACAAAAAGGTGGATTTCTTTTCAAGAGGGGAAAAAAAATAGCTTCAAGATTATTAAATAAGGATATCTGCAGCAATCAAACAGTCATTACTTACCTTTTGATAATTGAGGTGTGGAATCTCATTAAATTGATATTAATAGGTTTTGATACACTTCATATCCATCTATAAAATTCTGTATATGCTATTTGTATCTAGTCAATATAATTTCTTGAGCAGCTTAGATCTTTTCACTTCACTGGCAGGCTTCTATGTGGTTCTTTTAAACAGGTAAAACACTCTGCTTTATGTTTTTTTAGGAAAAATGCTCCTGTCTTCCAGCTTTGATAAACCCTGTTGCAGTGATCATTGCCTTTCAGAACCCAAAGCAGTTGTCATTTCTTTTGTTTACTTCTGCACAGACAACCCTCATGTGCCAGTGGTGTCATTTTCCCATTACAGGAGCTATCATTTTCTGATTCTTTAAAGACACTTTTCTGTCAGTGATCCTGAAGTGGCAGCTAAAGCTTCCTAGTCCAAGGATGAATGTGATTTTATTTTTTGCCAATGGGTGTGATACATGTTACCCTCTCACAGGTACCTTCAGGAGTTAAACAATATGGTGCTGCAAATAGAAGGTACTCCTGTACTCTGAACTTCAGTCAACAGATTCTTCTTGTTCAAGTACTGTTTTGTGTAATTTCCAACCACATTGGTCTGAGAGATGATAAATGTTTTCAGACACAGATCTGGGCATATTGCAGAGCCTCGCTTTTTGCTGTTGCAGCACTTCATTATGTGATGTTTCAATTGTAGTTCACTGGACTTAACTCCCAATGAGAAAAACTGATATTTGTAACACCTGTTTGATGAACTGGTTTAATATTTTCACCTTGAGTTATCTCATTCTGATCATATTCTACCTCAGCTCAAACTGTTAGACTATATCACCAAATGCTGTATGGACACTCACAATATCCAAAAACATCCTTTGAATGAAATACTTCACTTGATGAATTTGCATTGCCTGGAAAGTGTAGTGACATCAGACAATTCCTAATCTAATTTAGTTTGCCAATTTCTGCCTTTCCTAAGCAGAACTATAAACTTGCTCTTATCTGAAAATGAGGTAGAGAATCTGCTTGAAATAACAGCACTGCCATTTCACAGCATCTTTGTGACAGTGTGTGGGTTAAGACTAAACCTCTGCCCTGTCTCATTGTGGTTGTTTCCAAAACATTGGCCCTGGAATAGGCATGGTTTCTTCAGAGATAACCCTTCCTCTGATTGTCTTGTGCATTTCCAAGTCCAGAAAATAAGATGCAATGGTTTGGTAGTACCACAGTTAGAATTTCTCTTGAAACTCTGCTTCTGATAACCTTCAAGCAGTCCTCAACTTTGGTACTATGCAGTACTGAGTTGAAAGGTATATGCCACCTAAATCTTAGCTTAGTAAACAAGTGTGGAGTGTTGTGAACTATTGCATTGTTGAGTGGGAATTTTCAAATGGAAGATGAAGGAAGAAAGTGAAAGAAGAAAGAAACATAAGACCTTAGAGTAGCCTTCCAATATCTGAAGGGGGCTACAGGAAGGCTGGGGAGGGACTATTGACAAGGTCTTGTAATGCCAGGACAAGGGGCAATGGGTTTGAAGTGGCAGAGGGGAGATTGAAAGTGGATGTTAGGAGGAAGTTGTTTGCAGTGAGGGTGGTGAGACACTGGCACAGGTTGCCCAGGGAGGTTGTGGCTGCTCCCTCCCTGGAGGGGTTGAAGGCCAGGTTGGAGGAGGCCTTGAGTGACCTCTACTAGTGGGAGGGGTCCCTGCCTATGGAACTAGATGATCCTTGAGGTCCCTTCCAATCTTACCATTCTATGATTGTATGATTCTATAAAACCTGTGCATCATTGATCTCACTGTAAACAAAATATAAAGGGTTAGAGTAATGAAAAACTGGAATTCAGACTCAGTTTTCAATCAGTTTGGCTACTATTAAATGAAGCCAGCAACTTTCTGAGGGCAAGATATAAGTAAGCTCTAATTAGCAGTCATATGTCAATAGAAAACCTTAAGGGCCTTATTGTTTTGGATAGATAAATGCCTCAATAAAATAGGAACTGCACCTACAAGAAAGGAATAGAATGTTATACTGAGTAAATTCTTTGGCTGAATATAATCCTAACAGGTGTACTGAAATGAGATTATTAAGAACTAAATAAAGAAGAAATAGATAAAAATGTTGTTGTGATTGGGAAAAGATGTAAAAGTTGCACAATAGCACAAGTTATCTCAGGAACTAATTAAGCATAGTTTATTGTATTTCTGTTGGTAACATAGACACATAAACATACCTATTTGAATGAACAATCATATACTAAGTGCAAATCTCCCTACAGAGAGGGTGATCGATCACTGCAACAAACTAGAAATAAGCTGCGAATTATTTCCTTTGATGTCTCAGATACACAAAAGACAAACTACATCTCCTAGAAGACAAAGCGTATATTAGTATTTTTTGTTTATTTAGTTGGTTAACTAAATTAAATGAGATAAAGTATAGTTGTCTGTGATTTGACTTCAGTTCCTCTGAGAAATCAAATAGATTTCCTCACTCCTGCATCCTTTCTTCCCTCCTTAGAAATGTAGATTCAGGACAACCCAAAGTGTATAATTCAAGTCAGCACAAAATATGTTGCTTTTCTCAGACATTTTGCCTTTTTCCTTCAACTCTTAATTAAGGATTCTTAATTTTTTAAATTAAAACTCTAAATCCTTTATTTTAAACATGTTTGAAATAAGCATCTAATCTTTGGCGTGGGGAGGGAATCTAGAGCAATTTCCTACCTTTGAAAATGTATTTGTCCTCCTTGGATTTTATTTTTCATGAGAAATTACTGGTTTTGGAATAGGATCGCAGTAGGTCAGAGAATGTAATTTAACAGTCCCTCTGGCCTCATAAATACTCTGATTCTAAGCCTGAAGTTGAGAATTGAGTAAGAAACCTATTCATAAACACAGAGACCAGAGTATTTTAAGGGCTATCAACTTTGACCCTCCCTAGCTGATGAAAAGACCTGTATATTAACAACATCACATTTATTTTGAAGAGCACTTGTGGCACTTTGATCAGAGCATGACAGCTTCTGATGAAAATCAGAATTAGAGAAGGAATATCTCAACTGAGACAGATGATCCAGGTGGTCTTAGTCAATGCTGGTAAGTGCCACACATTGTGATGATGGACTGAGGGTTTATTCTTTTGGGATGCAGAATTGGAAGAGGAAAACTATCAGAAGTGATTGAAGCAGCTGACACAAAGGAGAAGATGTCAATAAATAACATATGTCTTTCACTCAGGTTCTATTCTCTTGAAGTATCTCATAGTGTTTGAATGTGACAAAAAGAAGATATTGAGGTTAAAAAAAGAACACCACTGTCTGAAGCTAGTTAGAAATTAAGAAGGTGAGAGGAGATATTGAAAATCTTATTGCAAGAAAACCATAAGTGGACTCGTAAACTCAGTTTTTATGCTCTGAAATCTCATATCAAGTCTGGTGCCTAGGGACAAATGTCTTAGCCTGAAATGTGTATAGTTTATGCTTGTTTCATTCTCAGCATTCAATGCTGAGTGATGTCATAAAAACAGAAAGCATTTTCATCAAAATTCTGCAGTGTAATTACAACTGCACACTCATTGTGAAGTAAGTAGCATTCGTTCATGAGTTAAAATGGATTTGACTCATTTTTTGTGTAATTGCCATCAAGTGGCAGCCCTTCCCAAGTTCATTAGTGTAAATGTTACGTACCGAATTGCAAAACTCTTGGCTGTAAATCAGAGAAAACCTGGGGCTGCCGCATGAGCTATCTTGATCTCAGCCTTTTCTTCCCTGTCTAAAAGCTCTGGATGTTTCCAATAGCTCAGTTTAATATATATCTACATTTCTGTCAAGAACCACTGTCATCAGAGTTCTCTTGAATGAGCCAAATGTCCACACTTGTTCCAGCAAGGGGAAACTTATCTTAGTGAGTCTTCTACGTCATTTAGGCAAATGTAGCCATAGATTATGACTCTGCCTTGAGAAAGATACCTGAAAGACCAGCTTTAATTCCTGCCTCTGTCATCTTTGTTATGTCAAAGTTCAAATGTAAGCTTATGAAGTCATACTTTATGTATTATTGATATCCCACTTATAAAAGAGAGATATAAACAATGTTTATTGTTTTAAAGGTCTGAGCAGCCACTCGCAGAATCACAGAATGTCAGAGCTGGAAGGGACTTGGAAAACTCATCCAGTCCAACCCCCCTGCCAGAGCAGGATCACCTATACCAGATCACACAGGAACACGTCCAGGTGGGTTTTGAATATCTCCAGAGAGGGGGACTTCACAACCCCCTGAGCATCCTGTTCCAATGTTTTGTCACACAGTGAAAAAAATCCTCCTCGTGTTTACATGGAACTTCCTGTGCCTCAACTTCCACCCACTGCCCCTTGTCCTGTCACTGGACATCACTCAGCAGAGCCTGGCTCCATCCTCCTGGCACTCATCCTTTACATATTTATAAACATTGATGAGGTCATCTCTCAGCCTCCTCTTCCCCAAGCTAGAGCCCCAGCTCCCTCAGGCTCTCCTCATAAGAGAGATGTTCCATCCCCTTAACTCCACTCCCTCCACTCCCCACACAAGTGTTTATTGACTGAATTATAATCACTGTAAATCATCACTGTAAACAAACACTCATAAACAGTAGCTACACTTTAGTGCTGTTGATCAGCATGTAATATTTGACACAAATTAAAAGAGGAAAAGCTGTTTAAAATGTACAACTGCATATATATTACTTTCAAAATATCTAAATATTCTTTGTCTCAAATCCGTAATGACCACCCACAGCAGACTCGGTGAGGGTCACAAACACTAACATATCTTAGCACAACTGATGCATTTCTTTGTCACTTATGCATATTTTACATTTATGAAGGTCATACTTGAAATTATTTTTTGCTAGCTACTGAGTCTTCCTGTGACTTCATTCTCCATCTAAACAGCACTGTTATATCAAGGCACCATTTCACAGTGTTTGTACTTGTGTTACAAAGCAATTTCTGACCTGCCAAACAAAGGACTAAAGACATCATAGATTACTCCTACCATGATACAGAATGATTAAAATACTCTGAAGGGGGCCTACAGGAAGGCTGGGGAGGGACTATTGACAAGGTCTTGCAATGCCAGGACAAGGGGCAATGGGTTTGAAGTGGCAGAGGGGAGATTGAAACTGGATGATAGGAGGAAGTTGTTTGCAGCGAGGGTGGTGAGACCTGATGGAGTGGGTCCAGGTGAGGGCCACCAAGATGATCAGGAGTCTGGAGCACCTTTCCTATGAAGACAGGCTGAAATAATTGGGGCTTTACAGCCTGAAGAGGTCAAGGCTCCAGGAAGATCTTATAACTACATTTCAGTATCTGAAGGGGCTTACAGGAAGGCTGGGGAAGGACTGTTTAGAAGTGCTTGTAGTGGCAGGACAAGGGGTAATGGCTTTAAACTGGAGTAGGGTAGGCTTAGATTGGACGTAAGGAGGAATTTCTTTACAATTAGAGTGATAAAATACCGGAACAGGTTGCCCAGGGATGTGGTTGAGGTCTCATGCTTCATTCAAGATCAGAGTCAATTTGTCCCTGGGCAGTCTGATATAGTTGTCCTGTCCCTGCTCACCACAGGGAGGTTGGACAAGATGACCTTTCGGGGTTGCTTACAACCTGATGTAATCTATAAATCTGTGACTTTGTCATATTACAGTTGTAACAGTGCAGATTTAACCATAAGGTCACATGCAATGCATCTGACCTTTCATGATTTAAGTCCAGATGCTTTATAAGCTTTTCAGTATGATTACATTAACGAGGTGTATCTAGAAACTGCATTTATTTGCAAAGTGCAGAAGAAAGCTATTGAAATTCTACCTTACAGAATAGAAACTTGGAGGTTTTGGTTTCTAAGAACTAATAAGTACTTCCAGAATCTGAAATACTGTCAAAATGTTCGTATCATTTAAAGGAAAAATTGCCTTTTGAAGTGGTGGGAGGTGTTTAGATGTCTTCCCCACTGCGGTTTGTGCTGCATATCTGCACCCTAGTGGCTAGGCTTTGGCAGAGAGCTCCAAATAAATCGCTCGGAATCCTAACAGGCAAGTAAAATCTGCACGGAGAGCTGTGAATCAATTCCAGGCTGCTGCCCATCTTCCCCCACAAAAATACTCTGAAACTGTTACTTCTGAAATTCATTTTAAATAGTGTCTCTTCCAAATCATATGCACATTGTGGTGGACAATAATCCTATGGCTGTTCATATTAGCTAAGAAAAGTCACTCTTTTACACCGTTCTAATCATGTGTAACATAGAACTCTAATGGTTTAGGTTTACTACACATGTTAGTTTCATTTCTCAGTTTCCTCTTTTCTGCTCCTAATGGCATGCTAACCATCACAGATGTCCCTGAATATGTGTGTCTGCAACTAATACTCAACTCAGCAGTTAGAACAATGACAAGCACAATTTTGGTACAAGGTAAATAGAACAAAACTACGTTTCTAGCTTGGCTCTTAAGGTCTTAACCATTAGCAGTTCGTAGCAAATCCTTACCCCTAGAAAACAGTTATTGTAAAATGCTTTGATCACAAAATTTGTTTCAATGCTGTCTGAAAAGATTCTTGGTCGTTTTGAGAGAAGACTAAAAATACTTTGAGAAAAACAATAATTTTAAATATCCCTTTAAATCCTAAATATGCCAAAAATGCTTGGAAAAAGGAGTTTGTGACTTGATTTTCATAGTATCATAAAATGATTTGAGTTGGAAAGGACCTTTAAAGGTCATCTAGTCCAATTCCCCTGCACTCAGCAAGGACATCTTCAACTAAATTAGGTTGCTCAGAGACCCATCCAACCTGACCTTGGACATGTCCAGGGATAAGGCATTTACCACCTCTCTGGACAATATGTTTCAGTGGTTCACCACCTTCATTGGAAAAACATTCTTCCTATTATCTACCTGAAATCTCTTTTAGTTTAAAACTGTTACTCATTGTCCTATTGTAACAGGCCATACTAAAAAGTCTTCCTCATCTTTCTTATAAGCTCCCTTTAAGTACTGGAAGGCTGCAATCAAGTTGCACTGAAGCTTTCTCTTCTCCAGGCTGAACAACCTCAACTCTCTCAGCCTGTCCTCAAATAAAAGATGCTTCAGCCCTCAGATAATTTTTGTGGCCTTCCTCTGAAACTACTTCAACAGATTGATGTTGTCCTTGTGCTGAGTTCTCCAGAGCTGGGTACTCCTGGTGAGGTCTTGCCAGAGCAGCGTGGCAGAATCACTTCCCTTGACCTGGTGGCCATGCTTCTTTGGATGCAGTTTATTGTGCAATCAGCCTTCTGGGCTTCAAGCACACATTGCTGCCTCGTGTCCAGATTTTCATCCAACAGTATCTGTCAGTCCTCCTGGTTTAAAACAGACTCACAGACTCACAGAATACCTGCAGTTGGAAGAAACCTCAAAGATAATCCAGTCCAATCCTTGACCCAGCACCGAAGGGTCAGCAATAAAACATGTCCCTAGCAGCTGGTCCACACAGCACTTGAATACCTCCAAGGATGGCGACTCCATCACTGCCCTGAGCAGACCATTCCAATGTTTGAGAACCCTTTCAGTTTGAACCTCCCCTGGTGCAGCTTGCAACCACTTCCTCTAATCCTGTCACTTGACACCAAGGAGAAGAGACAAGCCCCACTCCACTCCAACTCCCCTTCAGGCAGTTGTAGAGAACAATAAATTCTCCCCTCAGCCTTCTCTTGACTGAACAACCCCAGCTCCCTGTGATGCTCCTCATAGGTCATGTGCTCTGGGCCCTTCTCTGGACATGCTCCAGCACCTCAATATCCTTCCTATAGTGAGGGTCACAGAGCTGGACACAATACTTGAGGTCTGTCCTCACCAGTGCTGAGTGCAGGGGCATGATCAGCTCCCTGTTCCTGTGCCCACAGTGTTTCTAATAGAAGTCAAGATGCCATTGGCTTTCTTGGCCACCTGGGCACACTGCTGGCTCACGTTGGATTGAATGCCAACCAATGCCCCCAGGTCCCTTTCCAAGTCAGAGCTTTCCAACCACACATTCCCAAGTCTGCAGCTTCACATGAGGTTATTGAGACCCAAGCACAGGACCTGGCATTTGGCTTTGTTGACTTCATGCAGTTAGCCTTGGCCCTGTCTAGATCCCACTGTAAATCTTCCCTACCCTCTAGCAGATCAACACAGTCACTCAGCTTGGTGTCATCTGCAAATTTACTGAAAGTACACTCAATCTCCTCATCCACATCATCAGTAAAAATGTTAGAAGGCAGGGCCCAGTACTGAACCCTAGGGGACACCACTAATGACTGGGTGCCAGCCATACTGAACTCCATTCACCAACACTCTTTGGGGCTGGCCAGCCAGCCAGTGTGTTACTCAATGCAGGGTGCACCTACCCAAGCCTTGTGCCATGAGTTTCTGAAGGAAATGCTGTGGGAAATAGTGTCAAAGGGTTTACAAAAGCCAGGTAGACAGTGCCCACAGTCCTTCCCTCATCCACTAAGTGGGTCACCTTGTTCTAGAAGGAGATCAGATTAGGCAGGCAGGATCTGCCTTACATAAACCCATTCTGACTGGGTCTAATCACCTGATTGTCTTGTAAGTGCTGTATGATGGCACTCAGGGTGACCTGCTCCATGACCTTTTCTGGCACTGAGGTCAGACTGACACAACTGTAGCTCCCCAGACCATCCTTCCAGCCCTTTCTTGTAGATGGGTGTCACATTTGCCAACCTCCAGTCAGCTAGGACCTCCCTGGTTAGCCAGGACTGCTGACAAATACTGGTGAGCAGCTTGGTGACCACATCTGCCAGCTCCTTAAGTACCCCTGGATGGATCTCATCTGGTCCCATAGATGTGACCACATCTGCCAGCTCCTTAAGTACCCCTGGATGGATCCCATCTGGTCCCATAGACTTGTGCTCATCTAAGTGGCACAATAAGTCATTGATCATTTCCTTCTGGATTGTGGGGGCTGCTTTCTGCTGCCCATCCTGATCTTCCAGTTCCAGGGGCTGAACCCTCATGGAGCAGCTGGTGTCACTAACAAATACCGAGGCAAAGTAGCAGCTCAGCAGCTCAGCCTTATCTTTGCTCACCAGGTTCCCTTCTATAACCAGTAGTGGGTGGCTTTATTCACTGTTAACATTCGAGTTGCTCACCACTAACCTCTTGAAGAAAAACCAAAAATCAAATCCGAATGCAAATTGCTATCCAAAATAGTATTGTGGTCTAAGATTAGAAAAAAACAACAGAAACTCTTTCTAAATATTATACAATGTGCAAGTGTCTTCATTTAACCACAAACTCATTTCTCACATTTATCCTGAAAAGCAGTCTCATATAGGATGTCCTAACTAGGTGGCTGAATGAGATGGCTGAATGCAGGGAAATATTTGTCTTCAGAGCAATCAGCAAAAGGATGGTTAGACCTCACTGAGCCTCTGAAAAAGCAAACAAACAAGGACAAAACTGCTTTAATCAAGATCAAAAGCAAGATACTATGATTTTGCTGTTTTATTTTACTATCACAGCAATATTAACAGCCAAGTTATCTCAAGCTATGTTTGTGAGATGGTGTCTTAAAATATCTTTCAGGAGCCAAGCAGATGGACACAAGTTTAGGTGCTGAACACCAACAGTTCCCTAACAGTTTTAGTGGGAGCCTTGTAAATAGGTCACCTTTTCAGTATGTAAGCAGGAGTTAGATTCCTAGCTTTAGACATTTAATGTAACAGCAAGAACAGACTTTCAAATAGAGCATAAATCCCTTTAACTGTGAGATCTTGTTTCTAAGACATCAGAAATAATTCAAATACTAAATACAGTATTTCAAGGTTAATATTTAGATATCATCAGAAAAAAGAAGTGGGTTTGTGTACTACAGAAGGTCACAGATCTTGGCTGTGAACCAGCTAATCTATTTGTTTGAAAAAGAAAACTCTTCTGTATGATGTCCCAGCTCAGCTGAATGCAGAAGCAGTCGCTTCTCTCTCTGATTCATGAGGCTGTAAGAGTTCAAACTCCTCACAACATAACCTCCTGAATGACAGCTGAATGAAGATAACAACTCAACACTGCTGTGCTACCATGCAGCAAGTGGCTGTTTTCCCTCAGCACCTTCCAAGTATAATAGTTTTTGCAGGAGATTTAAGGCAGAGCTTAGAGGTCATAATTATATGACTAATGTAGTGATTCTATTGACTGAGAGGGGAAGCTGAATAGAAGCAAATTTATGTAGAGAAAATGGAGAAGCTTCAAGACCAGCTAAGCAAAAGGAATCTCAGCATGTAATGTCAACCTAATTATAAGAGCATACAGTGCAACTGAAGATTGTAAGTTGGATCTTACTCCTTAGAAAGGAGTTAGACATAAAATTCTCCCACTCTGTTTGCTCTTGTGCCAAACTAATGGAAGCAGAGATGTAACATCTTATTTTTAAAAAGTAGATTAATCTTTCTGTTTCATTTATTACAAAGTAGATAGTTTAGACATTTCTTTCATCACAATTTGGAGATAAAGCAGTATTTTCTAATATATGTTCTAATTATTTTTCTTCCCTGTCCCTATCTTAGCAAGGAAATAAAATGTAAAACATTATTAAAACACTAATTCTGCAGGCTTTTTTATTAAAGTTCCAGGCATTTTCTTCTGACTGGAAAGCTTCTTGCTACATCCACAGATGCACTATAGTATAAGAGGGCTGTTTTATTATCTGTGGGGAAGTATTCTGGACAATATTTGCTCTGGAGGTTTTTTAATTTATTTTTATTCATTCAGGCTTGGGGCTTTTTTGTGCATCGAACTCTTGAGGATCTCTGAAGAGTACTAAACTAAAGGGAAGGTAGTGCTGATGTTTTTCACTTTGATCGCTGCTATTCCTAATTAAACAGCTAAGGACAAGAGAGATTCTTTAAAGCTGCAGGATACCCAGAGTCTAACATGTACATGCTCACATTTATATATGTAAAATCTGGCAGTGTTAACCCACATACCATTACACAGTTTTCTATTAAACAGTCAGGGGTCACTACTGGGACCAGTATTATTCAGTGTATTCGTTAATGACCTGGGTGAGGGCATGCAGTGCACTGGCAGCAAGTTTGCTGACGATGCCAAGCTGGGTGAGTGGCTGCCACATTGGAGAGCTGTGCTGCCATTCAGAGACTTAGACAGGCTGAGAGTTGGGCAGGGGGAAATCAAATGAAGTTCAACAGGGGCAAGTGTGGAGTTGTGCACCTAGGAAAGAACAACCCCAGGGATCAGTATAGATTGGGGATTGAGCTGCTGCAGAGCAGTGAAGGGGAGAAGGACTTGGGAGTCCNTTCACTGTGAGAGTGACAGAGCACTGGAACAGGCTGCCCAGGGAGGTTGTGGAGATATTCAAGAACCATCTGGATGCATTCTAGTGTGATCTGGTATAGGTGATCCTGCTCTGGGAGGGGGGGCTGGACCAGATGATCTTTCAAGATCTCTTACATGCCCTGACATTCTATGATTCTATGATTCTGTGATTCTATTCAGGGAAAATAAAATTAATTTCACATCCACTTCTACAGAGGGAAATATGCTCATCTTGAAACATACATATATATATACACACACACATACATATGAACATATTGACATTACAGAATACATGAACAATTCTGACTACAGTGGTATTTTCTAATGTTTTTTGCAATCTTTAAACATTTCCTATCTTTTCCTATTCTGTAGGGCTCGAGTTTCAGCCTTCTCCCACCTCTGCCTAACGTGCTGGCAATTAAGCAGATGGGGATCTTTGTTTCTTTAGTGCCTCACCACAGTCTCAGTAAAACAAGAGCTAAACACTCAGTGAAGACCTGAATCTTGATATTTCTTTTCCCCTATTGAAAATGTCCACGACAGAGAAGCATTAAGAGTCACATCTAAAGTACATGATCAAATGAAATGCTCATCTGGACAAACTACAGAGATTTCTTCCTAATATGGCCTGTGTAGCAGTTTAAGAGCTAACACTTTATTTTGGTTCTGAATTATAAACCAGAGAGAGGAACTTTCTGGATGTTATTTTGAATATAGAATGAATGAGCAGGGTGTTGGTTGTAAAAGGAAAACAAAGATAAAGTCTATATCATTGATTGGTTTGCTATTTGGTATCAAAAGCCAATATATAAACAACTTCTCACACTGCTCCCTTTGCCTTCTGCCTTTCACATCCCCCATTGCTCCTCTGTGCATGGCTCAGTGCTAACCTTGACTGAACTAATAACAGGTGAGATCCTGCTGGGTTTCTGTCTGGGGGGAGAGAAGAAGGAGGCACTGGCCCCTTCTGGGCTTTCTTTGTCCGGGGGGGGAGGATTGGATTTCTGTATTATTTCTCAATTGAAAATAGTTATATGTAATTGTAAATAGATGTAAATAAAGTTTGTACATATGCTTGTAAATTTAGCTTGCTGTAAAATATAGCTTTGTCTTACTTCCAAACCTTCTGAGCTACTTTGGTGATTTCAGATTTATTTGGGGGGTAATTTCTCAACCCTCCATATCCTGATATTTATTTTTGTATGAAGATATCCAATAAAAGAAAAAAAAAATCAAAGTCAAGGGGGCAACTTAAAATATTCAAGAAACATTTGAATTCTGTGCAGCAGAGCAAAACCCTAGAAACTCCAAAAGATTGTCTCTATGTTGTCCAAGCCTTCCAAGTTCTATGGAGAGAACTCTGCTAGGTTTCATTTTGTTCTGCTGTCAGACTCTTCAACAGCCTATGCCTGGACAATTTTGCTCTTTGATGTCAAATGTCTTTCTTTATCCTTCTTTTTCTACACCTTCTCTGAGTTTTTTCTCAGAGACAAAAAGCTTTTTTTTGTTGTTTTTTTTTTAGCAAAGGTGCTTCACAAACTCTTGGACCATTTTCACTTACATTAGACAACAACTTCTTGATTTCCAAATTTATACCCAGATGTGGCAAACATGTAGATCGAAGTTAAAGTTAAAAAAACACTGTAAACATATTCAGGATGAATATGACAGCACATTTCACTCTCATAAACTAAACACATTAATGACTCTTTAAAAATTAATAACACTATGAATAAAGCAAAAGACTAATGTACGAGTTCCATCCATGCTTTGTGCGTGTTTGCAAAGCCACCCAACCTCCTGTCAACCCCTCTACATTTTAACTTTCATCATTCTCTTCTTTTATTTCCACTCCTGAGCCAGTGATGATTGTATGAATCAAACCATTTTCCCCATGGAGCACTTGTTTGTGAGCAGCTGGCTTGGGAAGCGAAGTGCTTTCTGTTACCTTGCCTACCAGAACCCTTTTCATTTATCAGTAGCCGTGTTTTAGATCAACCATGGCTGCACACAGCTCTGAATTCATTGTCTGCAATATGTGCAGAATGTAACATCTGTATCTTCATCTTGTTACACGTGAGTAATGTTGTTTTGCACTGAGTTACAGCTCGAACACGCACTAGTCATGAAAAAGAAATGCAATTAAAGTCCTATATCCAGTCTACAAAACTCAATTCTAGTCTCCTAGGTAGTTATCTACAACATGAAACTGGTGACCTGCTATGGCACTTCCTTCATTTGCTGTGCAATTATTACACAGAATGCATCCAATACTCATGTACCAACTTGGCCAGCTCCACATTTAGAATCATAGAATCNTTTTGCAAAGAAGATTTTTTTTAAAATGCTTCTCAGCTGCTCATTGAGGGCATATTAGGAATTGGTCACTTTTGGAGTGGATTATAGTTGTCTTAGACATCTTTACGCCAATCCCAGGAAAACTGTTTAACTATAGCTCCATTTCACACTACTAGGATGAATCAAAAGAAGGGTGAAAAATTACTATACCTGAAAGAAGTTGTTGACACTGAATCTCTCTCTCTTTTTTTTTCTTTTTTTAAAGAAACGGATTGGTTTAAATTTTAGCAGCTTCTGATCTATGATTTTCCATTAGAAATTATAAGAACAAGTTTATTTTCCCATTGTAAGTGAAATATTGCTTTTGGCAGCAGCCTTTATTCCTATCAGAGAACATTGTTAAGCCCTACAGCATCTCTAAAATTAAAATACATTTGCGTAGGAGTTACGAAAAACTTTTGATAATAAAGAATAAAAACTAAAAAAAAAATTTATTCAGTGTTGAAAAACTACTGATTACAGCAGCTTTTTACAGTGAAATCTGTTTAAAAATATTTTAAAGTTACAACTTCTGACAGCTAATAACAGCTAATAAGTAAGACAAAATATCTTCCCATACAGTGTTGTCCATGCATTACAATTAGGTAATGAGCCTACACATAAAAGAGATCTGTACTGTCCACAGGGGTTCTGTAAATGTAGCTACAAATAAAATATACTTTGCCTTCTCGTTCTCATCTAATGATGACCACAGTCACAGTGCACCACCTCATTGCAATGGAGGATGTTAGGACTGCCCTGTCCCTCAGAAACTCAACACAGTAGATTTTAATCCTCTCAGACCAAATGAAATAGGCAAAGTGAATTTGAGCAATGCAAAAAAAGAAAATAATTAAAATTTTAAAACACCACCACAACAAAAAATTAAACAAAACCAACCAACCAACCAAACAAAAACAAACCAAAAAACCCTCAGCAAACAACCAAACAAAAAGCCTTACTTGTGGTATAACATGTAAGCAAACTCTGCTTCTCAAAACTACCATTTGGAGCTAACACAGGTTGATGTTAGAATTCAGTATTTATTAATGATCTTTACAATAATCATAAAATATCAATGACTGTAGGAAAAGGTCTGATTTTCAGATGAAGATATCCATGACAAAAATGCTTGTGTTTCCCAAGTATCCTCTTGAATGCTAGGAAGCATCACATAATGTTACACTGCTTCCAGAAGGGGGACTTCCACTGACTGCCAGCAGCTCTGGACCACAAGAAGACCAAGGAACAGGTTCCATTTAAAAAAGCATGGAACTGTGTCATTTGAGGCTCCACTGTAATGCTGACACAGAAAGAGGCAAAATTAAGTCTGAAGGATATTAACTGCATTCTGACCACCAAACCGTGTGGTAAATCAAAATGGACATCCAAAATAAGCAGCATCTCTGCAGATTTTTTAAGATTTTCACTTAGCTCCTTGTGTGATGTAATTATGAGTATGTCACCACAGTATAATGACTGTAATTAGAGATAGCAAGAAACCCAATTATGATTAATAGCACACTGTACTTCTATTCATGTTATATATTTGGTCTACTCCAACAGTCCGTATTCATGTAGGAGTCCAAATAAAGATCTATGGCACAAGATGAAAAGATAGCAAAATTTAACATTCATCTCAATATTATGAGTGTCTTTTCAATCTGCACAGCCAGTGATTCTTTTAAGATATTATGCAGAATGACCATAAGCTTACAGAAAAGAAAACAAAATAACCCCAAAACAATATTCAGTCAGCACTGCTTGAACACCCCCACACCACAAAATATATAGAGACATTAAACAGCTAAAACAAAGCACAAGCAGAATAGTTTTCTTAATTTCTTAATTTCTTAATTTTCTTAATTTCTTTTTTCCCNACTTGCTCCCAGAATAATTCAGCATTCAGGATAGGGTTTAAAGACATACATAAATATTATAAAATCGCATTTTTTAGAAGAAATTTGGCTGTACATTACAACAGCAAAATCGTGACTCCTTCCTAGTTCTAGCATCTGTAATTTGTATCTATTATATTCAGTCAGCACTGCTTGACTGTATTTTGTAAACACCTTGAAAGAGGTGAAGAAGTTCTTTACAGTGAGGGTGGTGAGACACTGGCACAGGTTGCCCAGGGAGGTTGTGGAGCACAGAATTTTAGATTTAGAATTCAGTGACAGGAGTAGTGGGTAGTGTGTCATATGGATTTTCAGAAGATTTAATATAGCTCCAAGAAAAGATATTACAACGTTAGCTAGTTTCTTATGGCTTGAATTTTCTTAATTTCTTTTTTCCCTGTTTGTAATCTGCATTCAACATTGGAAAAAAAAGAAAAAAGGGGGGGAAAAAAGGAAAAAAAAAGGGGGAAAAAAAAGGACACTACCTAGATAAATAATCAGAACTGCAATTGCAGAGCAGTAGAAAGTACTAAGCAAGAGGGAAAAGTTGGGTTTTTTTGTGAAAAAGTTTATGCCAGAACCAAAGATGAGGTTTTATTATGACACCATGACTGGCATATCACAGAATCATAGAATGGGAAGGTTGGAAGGGACCTCAAAGCTCATCCAGTTCCAACCCCCTGCCATAGGTAGGGACACCTCCCACTAGTACAGGTCACTCAAGGCCTCCTCCAACCTGGCCTTCAACACCTCCAAATACAATTTCTACTGAGAAAAGAACAACACAACATATATATAAAACAGCTAAATAAAAAAAAATTATAAATTAGTGTTATGCAGTGTTTTATAACTATAAAAATTATTGTATAACATATTAGTTTCTTAAGAGTGCATGCCAAACAAAATTTATGGAATTTTCAATAACTGATGCACTTAGAGCTTTAGTAAATGATGTAATTTCTGTGCCAAGATTCATTTTCAGTGACTGTAGTGTTGCAAGCTCCTCAGTGAGAAGGTTATTTCAAACCTGTCCCTCGGTCTGTCCTTTTCACATCATTGCCTGCCAGACAAGTTTGGCACTGGTGCATGCCTGAGCTAGTCCAATGGTCACCAGCTTCAGTGACTATGAGGAATTGCATCTGTAATTTGTATCTATTATATTCAGCCAGCATTGCTTGACTGTATTCTGTAAACACCTTGAAAGAGGTGAAGAAGTTGTTTGCAGTGAGGGTGGTGAGGCACTGGCACAGGTTGCCCAGGGAGGTTGTGGAGCACAGAATCACCCAATGTGATCGAAGACCACGTTGGGTGATTCTGTGGTCCACAACCTCCCTGGAGGTGTTCAAAACCAGGTTGGACCTGTTTAAATAGGTCAGGGGACCTGTCCAACTTCACCTTGAATGTTTGCATTGTATCACTGTCCTCATGTAAAACAAAACAAACCACCAAAAACCCCCTTCCTCATGTTCATCATTTTTCAGTTTAAAAACATTACCCTTTGTCTATGTTATACCTCTCTCTGCTTCTGGTTGCCTTTAGTTTGTTTAATGGTTACTTACTGTTACTTCAAAGACGTTTGTAGTTCACCACTGAGGACAACCCAACAGGGGAAGTCCAGACAATTTGCTACTAAAATGGAGATAGTATGAGGTGAGTATCAGCAGAATCAGTGACCAGAGCTGTTTATGTCTCTAGCAGGTGCCAAGCAAAGATATACTATATCCACTCCTGTGCATCACTAAGGCAATGTATACAGCAGACCATTAAATAGTATGGGCTAGAGACAGGTTAAACAGTGACCATGCAACAAGATGTTAAGATGTATCTGAGGAAGCAAATAAGAAAGAACTGCTAAACAAGGGAGAGGAAGGCAGAGGACTGTTTGCCCTACGTACAGGCCAATGACTCCAAATCTATAACTAAGGAATGTATGTTAATTTTAATTGTGCTTAAGAAGAACACTTAAGTCAGAGATAAGGACACTACTACAAAAGCAAAGTTGGCTTGGGTGACCATCAGCCCTCTTGCGACTTGCAAACCTTCTGACTCCTGTGGATGCACATCCTTTGTGAGGCCACTTATTCTATCAATCATTATAGGATACTATTCTGTCTATAGCTACACACTGCTGAAACAAAAACTTGACATGAATTCACTTTTCTGATCAAGTATGGTGGAGGGCACCTTGAACTTAATGGCAGTTTGGTTGTGCTTGGAGAGTGTGAAGAAAGTGCAAGTCTCTGAGCTAATATAGCTGAAAGATTAATTTCCAGCCTTAACGATTTTGTGAAACAGCCTTTTAAAATCATTACAATCATACCAATTAGCTTTAAAGTCCTTTTAACAACATGCCTCCTTTTTCACAAGATACTTCTCAGGCTGCAACCAGGACTTCTTTATATTAATGTATATTCAGGTAAATGAATCAATACACTCTTTGTTAACAGTATATCTGTGTCAATTTTACCAGACTACAACATTCCAAAGAGACTGAATTTAACAGTAATACAGTATCTAAAGTAATGAAAATTCATTCAAAAAGAAAAAAAAAAAGTGCTGAACTATTCAAATACACATCCTTTCCATCTTCCTTTTCTTGTGCAAGAGGGTGAAAAATAGATTCAGCATATGTTCAGCTTTAAAGAAAGATGCTGGAAACATGGAAATAGATTACTTTTAAAAAGACAAAATGTAACAGATGCATATGGTGATACTTGCAGTGGCAGTGAATGTAGAGATCTGCTATGTACATTCCACACAAGTATGAATTTATTTTCATATTCTAGAAGACAAATGTGTATTCTAGAATAAATTTAATTGTAGTTTTTACTTTTAGAATCATACTGAGTTATTTAGAAGGCTTTACCTTGGGTTTGCTGTTTTACATGTTTCCATTACTCCTGCCCTGCATAAGGGTTACTAACACAAACATTTATTTGCTTGTGTACACATGCACACACCATAAATGAAACACAGCATCTGGACATATTTAATTTAGAAATCACTGAACCAAAGGAATCAGAAATCAAAGCCAAGAGAACAGAGAACAGTAACTGTCATGCTGTAATGGGAATAGTATCAATAACACACACTGCACTCCCCCTAAGGCATAGTTAGACAAGGACAAAATCTTAACAGCATTTGGTAGAGGAGGGTCCTCAGATGTAGTTTGGAAAAGCTGGTATTCACCACACAGCTGACAAATTGCCCTGTACAGTGACTTGTTTCTAAGGCAGTGCTTCAGTAAGAACTACAAAACAGGACCAGATAACATCCGTAACAGTTATGGCGACAGCCAAATTCTTGACACATAATAGAGCAATTAGACATAAAGCCAGGATTATTAGGGCTAAGGTCACACATGATAAACATACCACAAACCAACAAAAGCCAACAAACAAAAAATCAACACAACAGGAAGATTCAGTAGCCTGAAAATAAGAAGACATAAAAAATAAGGTCAGGGGAATGAACCAGAAGTGAAGCAGTGCAAAGTTCAGTCAGGTCATCCAGTTGCTGATAACAGTGCCTGGATTTATAAACCTGAGAGGCAACTCCTGGAGCTGGCTTCTGCAGCACCTCAGGGACACTTTGGACTAAAGAGCCCACGCTGATCCATAAGCTCTGTGAGACCACCCAGCCCCCCAGTCCTGCCCTGCAGCTCTCCCTACCCTGCAACAAGTGCACAGTAGCAATGATGGCGTAGGAGGCTGAACTTCACCTGCATTTGGTGCAATCAAAGTCTTCCCCATTAGAAGACTTTCTATCCTATATCTTAAGACAGAAAAGTCAGGTGTACAACAAGGAGGAGGAAGACTAAGCATGCATTCAGCCAGGGAAGGGGTTGCTGCCACTAAGTTATCTATACTTACCCAACATGAACCATTTGAACATGACAGGGTGGGTCTATGATAAGAGATAAAGCAAGATCTTGCTGTAGGTGAGGCCCATGGACTAAATTTATGCTCATTTTATGTATGAAATCTGGTAGTTGGTTGTGAAGTTTCATGTGTTTAAATGCTGAATAAATTTTGATAACATGAGCTTTATGCACCTTAAAACCCACACACAATCATGGAGAAAGCAATTTGGAAATTAACATCTCCAAATTTTCAAACCTCTGGCTGCTGTCTGAAGCACATTCCACTGACAAGAAACTTGTTTGCAGGCATCTTTCACATTGCAGATCTTTGACTGTACAGATGTATGGATTATTTAGAGAATCATGGAATGGGAAGGT
>WBNM01013555.1:1555-13320 GCA_013399055.1 Ramphastos sulfuratus
TGAGCAAGTTTCTATTTCTTTCATTTGCTGGCAAAGCAGGGCAGAAACTAAACAGAAGCAACTGTGCCAAAAGAACAACCTGCCCCAACATTGCCCTCTTGCCACGTGTGCTGTCTGAGGCAGCCACTGCTGCTAGAGGGATGCTGTGAAAGAAAGATGCCACCTCTTTGGGCGTGCTTGCTCTGTGGGGGTTCCCCACAGCAGCAGGCTGATGACACCTCTGATGGCTGTTCCCTTGCTCATTGCAGATTAGATCAGACATAGATTTGGAGCAGTCCATCCCTCAGTGAGTGAGGAAGTCTCCCTTGCTGATTCCAGAGGGGTTGCGGGCAGTGGAGCACACTGTGAGGTGTATTTGGAAGGTCTCAACTGCCATTCCCTGCTCTGGCCAGAACAGCAGCCCCTTTCTCCACTTGCCTTTCACAGCTGGGTGCTGGCACTGAGGCTCAGCCCAGCTACATGCCTCTCTGTCTGGGTAGCTCTCTGACAGTGTGCTCCAGTCCAGCTGGCAAAGGGCAGAGATGTTAAGCAGCCACCACAGGCTGGGGTCAGACACAAGGCCAGAGCAGGGAACCAGCTGCTAGGTGTGGCTGCCGGTGAGGTATTCAAGCACTGCATGCTGTGAAGTGAGACTGACTGACAGCTGGGTTGAGTTACTTGGTTTAGCCACACTGAAAAACACCAAAAAGATTCACGAAACAGGGTGGTGACAGCCACTCATGTTCCTGTCTGTCCACAGGACTCAGGACCAAAAGTAGAGAATGTAGGAGTTCCTGCTGGTTCTGATGAAGAGGAGAAGGGTATTGAGGAGAGAAAATATGGCTGTGAGTGTCATTCTCTGACACTACACCACCCTGAATGTGCAAAATCAGTAAGTGCCAGCTCTGATCAGCACTGGATTAGCACTGGATTTGCTGTCACTCAAGGGCACATGTCTGATCAGACAGCCCTTGGTTGAAGACTCCCAGGGCTACAGTCCGACCATGACCTGTGTGTTGAGTGTCCCTGAGGCCTGCCTCAACCACAGCCTATAGACCTACAGACCTATAGTCATGTCTAGACTGGTTTCTGATGTTCAAGTGGGCTGAAGTGGTGCATAGTGGCCATAGCTCCCAAGTGCCCAAATGGTGACTGTCACTTGTGCTCCTGTCTGTCCACAGAACACACCAGCACAATCAGGATGCCTGCTGGATGCAGTGGTCTCTGATGAAGTTCATGAAGATGAAGCAGGTGGCTGTGGCTCCAAATATGAGGAATATGGCAGAGACATGCGTGAAGGAGTTCAGGAATTTGAGGCTGAGGTTGGGGAAAACTGGGAGGACGATTACGAGCCTCTTCCTGTTATGGTCCCATCATCCTTCCATGCAAAATCAGTAAGTTCTAGCTTGGATCAGCTCTGTATGTTTCGTGCCACTCACAGTGACAGGGTCCTGATCCACAGCACACACCACCAGGATTTGGACACCTGCTAGATGGATCTCTTTCTGCTGAAGGGGCTGAAGATGAAGCAGGTGTCTATGATGATGAGGAATATGGCAGAGAGGAAGAGGACAATGAGGAATGTGAAGATAAATTGGAAAGAGCTAAGCAAGTAGAGGCTGAGGATGGTGAAAACTGGGAGGATGATTACAAGCCCCTGCCTGTTATGGTCCTACCATCTGAAGAGACAAAATCCGTAAATCCCAGCTCTGGTCAGCACTAGGTCTTTGGTGTCATTCACAGTGAGAGGTTTATGATCGGGCAGCTCCTGGATGAAGCCTCTCAGGACTGGAGTCCTGCCATCACCTAGTGCTTCATCAAAGCCACTGACACCAGCACAATCTTTTGGATATGTTCAGCAGCCATGAGTCTCCTGGGAGTGTGACAGCAAGTGTCAATTCATGCCAGGTGGCTGGCTGGCTGTCAGTGGTGCTGGTGTAAAAGGGAGCAGCTTTGCCCAAAGCATCTCTGCAAGCTCTCTGTCATCAGTGCAGAGAGCGCTGCTCACACACAGGTGACCACTGTGCCCCTGCCATTGTGCACCCTGACACCGTGCCCCTCCACTCTGGGACAGGGACAGCAAACCCAAACAGTTCAAGAGCTATGCATGTGACAGACTGGATCTTCCCAAGGTTCAGCACTCTGTACCACCTCTGGGGCATCTCTGCAAGCCTCCTTTCTGACCCTAACCCATTTCTTGTCACAGGTGTGGGCGTCCTACAGTGAGAGGTGTGGGCAGCAGCCAACCCATGAGGCTCCTCTGGACAAGCTCAGTACGTATTCTGTACTCTTCTCTGAGACAGCACTGCACTGTCTGCATGCCTCACGATGGCACCCGCCCAATGGGCATCCTCAGCTGAGTGTCAGCCGTCACTCACAGCTCCCTACACAAATTGAGGGCATCCTTGGAGGCAGCCAGAGAGCACTCTGGGGATTGCTGCTGCCTCTGAGGGCAGCTGGGCACAGGCTGGGTTTGCCTGAGCTTCCTTCTGCAGCCAGGCCAAAAGCAAAGACTGCTTCTGCTTGAGCACAAGGCAATGAGCTGCTCTGCTGCATCTTCACGGAAGCCCCTCGAATTTTGTGTCTTCCAGGGAGCATTGTGAGCATTGGATCTCCTGAAAGCAAATACGCAGAAGCTGAAAAGCTTGGCTAGGGGTAAGTCCAACCACAGCTACATCTACCAGGCATCTGCAAATGCCAGAGGACACTTGGAGCCACTGCAGGCACACAGCTCTTGGGCCTGGGCTGCCTTTCCCTCATAGCCACTAACCTCTTCTTTCTTTGCCACTCTTGTCTTCCCAGGACCTACAGAGCTGTTTATCCTGCCGTGGAAATGGCCACAGAACGAGAGGCGAGTGCCAAGAGTGCCAGCAGCTTCTGCAACTCTTCAGTGTCTTCCCCGGGGCTGCAAACTGGGGACAGGGCTTTCAGGTCACCCCTAGCCCTCTCCTCTGAAACACAGACTAGTGCCAGCTGCCAAAATCCATCAGCCACTCTCTTCAGCTGCTCAGTGAAAGCTCTCTCAGAGCAAGGTGGTTTCTCTGCTGCACTCACTCCATATGGCCTTGTGTCCTGCAAGTAGCATCCAAGGCAGCAGAGAAATGGCAGCCTGTCATGTAAGGGACTGAGCTCCTGAGTCTCAGCAGAAGAGAGCTGGGAACAGCTTGCCTGTGGCCCTGCACAAACCCTCCCTGTGAGTGCGCGCTGCTCTCGTGCAGCAGCCTGCTGAAGCTCACGGCTTTGCATATCATTTCAGGTGGCCATCAAGCACATCCACGTGGGTCCAGAGGACGAGGACTACGTGCTGAACGAAATCCTCGTTATGCGGGACCATAAGAGCCCAAACATTGTCAGCTACCTGGACAGGTGAGTGCTTCTCTTCTTGCCAGCTGAAGGTTGCTCTGCACAGGGCAAGCCAAAGGTACTCCCTGGCACAGAAGTGACCTTGCTAGCACTGCTCTACTCTGGCCCTCTTTTCTTTGCAGTTATCTGGTGGGTGCTGAGCTGTGGCTGGTCCTGGAATACCTGCCCGGAGGCTCCCTGATGGATGTGGTCAAGGTGACCCCTATGGATGAAGGGTAGACAGCAGCTGTCTGCAGGGAGGTGAGGGATGCCACCTGTGCTTCCAGACATTCGGCCAGGGTGGGCCTTCTGCACAGGTGGGAAGAAGGGGAGGGATGGCATCTTCAGAGGCCACAGGGCTTGTCTGCTTTGGCCAGGCAGAGTTTGCCATAGGCAAGGAGGCAGCACAGCCAGGGCGGCAGCAGCCACTCTGCCTGTGCTTTCAGGAGTCACTCTGCACCAAGGGACATTTCTCTACCAGAAGCTCCTAGGCCTTCCTTTGCAAAGTCATTCCTCTGCTAGCATTGCAGCAGCAA
Source organism: Ramphastos sulfuratus (assembly GCA_013399055.1). Classification (NCBI taxonomy): domain Eukaryota; kingdom Metazoa; phylum Chordata; class Aves; order Piciformes; family Ramphastidae; genus Ramphastos; species Ramphastos sulfuratus. The sequence continues at coordinate 5,413 of WBNM01013555.1, forward strand.
GCTGTGCCTCTGGAGAGCACATGACTCTGGCATGGCTCACAATCCATCTAGAAAGGAAATCTTTTAGAGCCCTTTGCTTGCTTCTGGGATGAACTCAGGCCACGCTCCTGGTTTTCTTGTCTCATCCCTCAGTGCCTGCAAGGCCTGGATTGCCTTCATTCCAACGGCATCATCCACAGGGACATCAAAGGCTGTGACATCCTGCTTGGAATGGACGGCTCTGTCAAACTGGGTCAGGGGCTGCCTTCCCAGCATGTGCTGTGGGGCTGCCTCTGACTGACTGCCAGGCACCCAGAAGTGGTGATGGCTGTGGCAGTGCCCAGAGCACCACTGCCAGATGACAGGGCACTTCCAGCATGCAGAGGAGGACAGGACAGAAAAAGGTGTGGAGAGTGGCTGTGACTTGGGCAGCTCCTGTCAGAGAGGGAGGGACAAGAGAAAGGTGAAGAGGGTGAAGAAAGGCCACTGCAGGGAACTGGAGGCCTCTGTAAAGTGGCCAGTTCAGCAGTGTCTTGGCTGCAGCCCCAATAACCAGTGCGTGGCCACTTCTGCAGGCAGATCCAAGCAGATGCTCTCAGGCCAGGCTGCAGAGGGTGTCTCTTTGGCTTGATGTCCCGATGCCAGCTGGCTTGAACAAGGTTTGCTCTTCTTCTCAGCTGATTTTGGCGTCTGTGCTCTGCTCACCGCTGAGCACAAGAGGACCTCCTATGCAGGAACTCCACACTGGATGGCTCCAGAAATGATGAACGGAGCCCTGTGACACCAAGGTGGACATCTGGTCCCTTGGCATCACCGTAGTGGAGATGGCCACAGGAGAGCCTCCCTATGCCTGTGAAAAGGAGAGCAGGGTAAGGGGCACACTAGTAGGTATCACTGCCCAATTGGACAAGCTGTGCTGTATAGAAGTCAAAGATGCTTTGGCTGCTGTAGCTCCTACTCCCTGCGTCAGCCAATGCACTCAGCATCAAGGCAAGATGGTTCTGATGCTGGAATTGCTGTGGCTGCAGCAGGGTAGATTCTCTGTTAGTCTAGAAACATCGCCTATCAGCCTCTGCCAGGGGAGAAACTGCCCCTGGAGACATGATCTGAAAGAACAGAGAGGGGGCAGGGTCTAGAGGAGCATTTGTGGAGCTGAAAGAAGCACATGAAGTCTTGTGCTTCCTTTTTATCTAGGTGGGTGAACTGATTGTGGCCAATGGGACACTGAAGCTCCCTGTCGAGCTCTCTGCTGCCCTGCTTGACTTCCTTCAGTGCTGCCTGGAGGTGGATGTGGACAGGCGCTGGTCTGCCAAGGCCCTTCTGCAGGTAAAATGCAAAGCAGCCTCACTAGGGAAGGGTTTCCTCAGCAGCTACACTTGAAGGCATCTCTGAACCCTCAGGTGCAATGATGCCAGCCAGACCCGACCCTGCTCCCACTGCAAGCCAGAGCTGAGCCCATCAGCACTCCATCACGTGTCCCCCTGCTCTTGTCTTGCTGCTGAAAGCCTGCACCTCAGTGTCCTTCAGAACAGCCCTGGGCCTGGACACTGCTGGGATAAACACTTCCTAGAGCTCTTGGTGTTCCCTGACCAATGGCTGATGCCCCTCAGCCTTTCTAGCAGCTAAAGTAGTCCATGGCTTTAGGATGCAGGAACCAAGGGTTTTGAGCTTCCTGCAAGGAACAAGGCCCTGACACAGCAGCAGCAGCATTCCCAGAGGTCAGGCAGGGCCAAAATCCCAGCCAGCTCAGAGCACCTTGAGAAACGGATTGAAGGCACCGTGGGCCATGCCTGCCTGTGCTAGCAAGGGACTGGGCAGGCAGACACAGGGGCACGGGCTGCCCTCACTCCTCTTTGTGCTCATGGCTGGGAGCCAGAGGAGCACTGCTTGAGCCTGGGGGTCCCTGACTTTGGACAGAAATGCTTCATTTCTCTTTCTTCTTCTGCACAGTACCCATTTGTGGCAGCAGCAGGGCCAGTCTCCAGCCTGATCCCACTGATCATTGCAGCAAAGGAAGCCAAGAACAGCCTCCACTAGTGCCTGAGGCCAGCTCCTGCTGTGACATCTCAGAGCAGGAGTCAGAATCACAACTCGACACAGCCTCAGCTCGGCTGCTGCAGGACACGTGGACAACTCACAGAGCGCTGCTCGCACTCCTGCTGCTGGAATGGAGAACAACTCAGCCTCTCTAGAAATAAATAGCATCATTTGTCTTCTTCCTGCCTCTGCCTCCTTCCTTTATTGTGCAGATGAAGCAGGGGTTAAGACAGGCAGCTGATGACCAGAAATGCTGTGCTACCTCAAGCTCTTCCAGGGCAAAGCAAATTCAGGAGGAAGGATCTCTCTCTTCTCAGCCCACACCTGAGCTGCACATTCCCTTGTCCATTGTTGGGTATTTCTCCAAGTCACTTTTGAGGTGTATTCTTGCCACAGGTGGGGCTGTTGATTCTGGAGAAGTCTCCAGGGAGACCTTAGATCAGCCTTCCACTAGCNTAATCTATGAATTGCCACAACTTCTCAAGACAGCCAAATGCCTAGAAAGTCTTTGTGAATTTTCTGTTCACCTGTGTTTTGAGATTGTTTTCTGCTGGGAAAGCAATACATAAGTATCAAGAATTTTCATCTGAACCAATTAAGTCCTTTAGTAAATCCTCTTTTTAGGAAAAAGTCATTAATAATGTCCTGAAAAGAACGAATTCATTAATTCTGCCCTTCTCCTGCCTCAGTCAGCATCTTTGAGGTGCTGTAACTGAGATAACTGAATCCTGGTACATAACTCCTTTGTCTTTTTCTGCCAGCTGACTAAGGGAACTTTCTGCTCAGGCAAGAACTCTCTCACTTTCTGTTTCCACTTTCCATAAACTCTACAATAAAAAGAAGCAGTATACAGCCTAGATTTCCATCTATTAAAATATGATTTATCTGCAATAGCTCCACCAACAGAAACTTTCTCTGTTCATATACTTGCAACCAAGCCCAGCAGCTGGCTGTTGGCCTTAAAATTTTTGAGAAGATGAAGTCTGAACTCACTGGAGTCAGGTTTGCACACAGGCAAGTGAAATATCATTGTACTTAACAGAAGTATATTGGGAGATGGGGGAAAAAAAGCAACCAAAAAAAGAAAAAAAACCAAAACCAAAACCAAACCCAAACCTACAAAAACCCAACAAACCAAACCAAACACACCACACATACACACACACACACTAAAAAAACAAACAAAGAAACAAACAAACAAACAAACAAAACCCCCTAAAACTACACAGCTAACCCAAACAAAGTAAAAGAGAAATATTTGGATGACGAGTAGTTGCATCACTCCTCTTTCCTCCTGCCTCCCACTGTAATTTCTGGGTAACTTATGTCACTGTCTACAGCCAAATTACAATTTAGGGAATTATTCCACCCTTAAAAACGCTGAGTCATCTTCACTAAAACAGGGCTATTACGCAATAGCAACACAATCTGGGAATAACTTGATGTAGCATTTAACCCAACATTTTATGTGGTTTGTCTAGGATAAAAAGGCATAAAGAGTCTAGTCTTTGCAGTGTTTTAGGCTGCGGATTGTGTGTTAAACAGTTCTTACAATGCTGTGCACTGCCTGGTGGGAAAAGACATGTGTGGTTTAGCTAATAATCTTTGACTTCATTGTGTGTAGGAAAAGAGCTTGACTCATCAGTATGAGCTGAACACAAGATGTTTTAAGAATGAGATGTTATGCTTGTTTTACTAGTTACTGTCCCTGTAGACTCACTAGGAATGATGAGTTTCTCATAGATTTCTATCAACATTCACAGTATTTTGATGGAGGGTTTTTTTTCATCTCCATGTAGGAATTGCTCAAGGTAGGTAACAAACTGAGATGGATAACAGACTGAGAAAGATAACAGACTTACTGACAGGTTTTGATCTTCATCTCAGCTAATTAAATCCTACTGCAAGACAAGCCTCAATTTCAGCCAAGAATCCATTCAAAACCAGCATTGGATGGAAAGCTGCCAAACACAACAGGTATTTAGCATCCAAGAAACAAGGAGGTCCTCCAGGTTAACAATGCAGCATACCCATCCTTTTGATAGTGTCTCAAAGGAATAGGATAGAGAAAGCAAGGATGATCCTACTGGGTTTTTTCCCTGCAACAGGAAAAAGCAGGATCATAACCAAAACTCTAATCAGTTTTTAGTTTCTGTGATACACATTGAGGCTCCTGCAAAGCTTCAGGCTCTCTTCATAGTCCAATTTAACACTAAATGATGACTCTGGAACAGACATTTCTGAAAATAAAAGGGAAAAAAAAAAACAAACCAAAACCAACAAACCAAAACCAGAGCCTGGAAACAGGATCTATAACCCAGGTCTTCTCACAACCAGTATTAGACAACAGTCATGATCCTCTTTGTGCTTTCTTTCAGCAATAAACCAGATTTTCCTGTTTCTTATGTGGCAGCACAGGCAAAAGAAGAACATTGTTCATTCAGCTCTTCCTGTTTGTTTTGATCTTCTGGGAACTACAGAAATGGATCTGGTGCTTAATGTCTTACTCCCTGATAATAGCTCTAACCAAGACCCAGTTCTGGTAGGGACAAGCTATATTAGCAACCCATAGCTGCTGCACCACTTCTTGAGTTGGTATAATTCTCTACCCCACTAACGGCTGTGGCGTACATCCTGGTTTGGTACATACTTCAGGGTGTGTTGCTGTGCTGGGCTTCATGCATTTGCTCTCTGTGCTTACTGCAGCAAGTATATAAGGCTGGAAAGATAATTTTTAACAGTTACAGATTTCAACAAGGTAGAAGCCACTGCTGCTTTCAGCTGAAGTTTGCCATAAACCCTCAACGCTACACATTAAATAATCTCAAGGCAGGTATATCACACCAGACTTTCCAGTTCAATTCAGCTGAGCCATTGGACTGGTATATTTCTTGAAGGCATGTTCTAGTTTTGAAGTGTTTAGCTGTGAAAACATCCAAGTGAGGTAACCTTTTCACTTATGCAGTATTCAGATGGAAGTGGTTCTTTATTTCAGTGATAATTATGTTTAAGTCTTATTTTAAATGCAATACAACATACAGCCATGGACTGAAACTAAAACTGTTCAGTCCTCTGGTTCAAGTATGTTCAATGCTAAAAGAAAAATGGAGGTTTCCCTTTTTTGCCAGATTTCTGTAAATTAACAGTGACTATAAATCATTAACATTACACAGGTGTAGACCATTTCATTAGTAAAGGACACTAACACTCATAAAGACCTTTTTTAAACCTCATTTAGAGGCCTAGGCACAAGTTTACAATGACTTTTCCAGAATTGTGTAGAAACTTGCCCTTTCTTTGAGAGCTCTTCAGGAACAAGTGACTAAGGCAAGACAAAGCAGAAGTGACCTCGTGACTTACTTGAGGAGAGGTGTCTAGAAGAATCATAAAAAAAGAAATCTTAAGACTTCTAAAGCTATGAGTGAATCCAGTAGGCAGATTTTTTTTTTCATTTCATGTAATCGCTCTTTTACTATGCTTTTAAAAATCTAATACATTTCTTCAAAAGCACCATTCTACAACACTAAATACTGTAAATCATAGAATCACAGAACGGTTTGGGTTAGAAGAGACTCCAAGGGTCATCTACTTCAACTCCTCTGCAGTCAGCAGGTACATCCTCAGCTAGATCAGGCTGCCCTAGATCTAGCCTAGATCTAGCCCTAGAACAGGGCTGCCCAGAGCCCTGTTGAGCCTCACTTTGAATATCTCCAGGCTTGGGGCCCCAACCACCTCCCTGAGCAACCTGTTCAAGTGTTCCACCACCCTCATGGCAAAGAACTTGTTCCTAACATCCAATTTAAATCTACTCTCCCGTAGTTTGGAGCCATTGCCTCTCTTACCACTATAGGCCTTTGTAAACAGTCTCTCTCCATCCTTTTTGTAGCCCCTCTTCAGGTACTGGAAGGCTACTATTAGGTCTCCCTGAAGCCTCCCCTTCTCCAGACTGAACAACCCAGCTCCCTCAGCCTGTCTTTGTAGCAGAGGTTCTCCAACCCCCTGCTCATTTTTGTGGCCCTCCTCTGGACCTACTCCATCAGCTTTGTGTCCTTCCTGTATTGAAGGCTCCAGACCTGGACACAATACGTCAGGTGAAGTCTCACCAGAGCAGAATAAAGTGGCAGAATCACTTCTCTAAAATCATGTGTGTTTAACAAGTGATAGGTTACACAGGCAAATTAAACTTGAAATGTTTGAAGGGAAGTTCACAGAACTTTTTTAATATTTTGGTGGTTTAAAAATAATTTTTTCATTAGCTTCTAAGTAAAAAGACCATGACAGCTGAGACAATCATAAGCTCAACACAAAGTACCAAACAGCTTCAATAGTATGCAATTGTTTAAGTCTAAAGTACAGAACAAAACAGTGGCCTAGATTCTGTTTCTAGCAAAACAACTATGTAAGTTTAAGTTCATGTAAACGAGTAAATGGTAAAGTGAATGAAAGAGTGCTAGGAATATGACTGCTGGTAATAGCAGATAACAGTACTTAGTTTAGCTGAAATTGGCCTGGGATGGAAATATTTTATAAATATTGCCTAGAAACCCTACTGTTCATCTTTGAAAAATGCTGTAAAAATGTACTTGTATGTTAGATAAACAACACTACAATTTTCTTTTTGCGTGCTATTGAACACTAAGAAAGTTTGCAGAAAATACGTCATCTGTGAGGATTTTTCCTCTTCCACTTAACAAAGGAGGATTATTTAAATGTATTTAAACATGCACAAGGGAAAGAGAGGATAATGATCTTCCCTCTGCTAGCTCTTCTGTGCAGAAACTTAAAGTATGTTGTCAGTGTTAAATAGTTTTGCTGCTTCTTTAGTGAGTTCCTTAAAGTCATATGATGTATCTCCCTAGAGAAGTAAAATAATCTGCACTTCTCTGAGAGGGAAATGAGATTGAGACACTTGCAAGTATGCAGCTGAGATGCAGTATTTTTGCAGTTTGGCATTTTTACAGTAGAAATACTTTAAGATGCCTTGGGTTTAGTATCTTAGTATTAGTTACTGTTTGAATATACTCTTGAAGACGACCACTCCCTGAAGAACGACAGGGTTATAATTTTTAACTGTTGTTACTAGGAGGCCCTAAACATACTGTTTGATTTTGTGTAACTACATTGCTAAGACAAAGAAGCACAAAGTCAATGTTATGACACGTTCCTAGAAATTTCTTGTGTGTAATGAAAGCAGGGATACTAGTAACAATCAAAATTCCTTCAAAACTCTCCTCAGCTGGAACTAGGTCACTAGATGATTGCTCTTGACTGACATTCACAGGCTCAAAATAGCCTCTACCATTTTTTCCCCCTGAATCTCAAAGATTATTCCCTAGAATGAGTTGGAGCTGCTGACTAGTTACAGATCTGTATTTCAAAAATCTGTCGGTGGCTGAGCTTGTTATTTCCATTCTAAGCCTTGCAGAAAAGGACTTTCGGGCACATGTGCATGAGAAGCTGGACATGAGGCAACAGCGTATGCTTGGAGTCCAGAAGGCAAACTGCATTCTAGGTTGCATCAAAAGATGCATTGCCAGCATATCCAGAGAGATGATTCTGACACTTTGCTCTGGTGAGATCTCACCTGAAGTACTGCGTCCAGGTCTGAAGCCCTCAACACAGAAAGGACATGGACTCGAGGGAGTGAGTCTGGAGAAGGGCTGGAATAACTCTGCTACAAAAACAAGCTGAGGGAGCTGGCGATGTTCAACTGGAGAAAAGAAGCCTCCACAGAGTCCTAATACCTTCAGTCCAATACCTGAAGGGAGCCTACAAGAAGCCTGGAGAGGGACTGTGTACAAAGGCCTGTAGTGATAGAATCATAGAATCATAGAATGGTAAGATTGGAAGGGACCTCATGGATCATATAGGTCCAACCCCCTGCCATAGGCA
>WBNM01013558.1:0-12049 GCA_013399055.1 Ramphastos sulfuratus
ACACCACCACAGCCATTCAACCATGCCCTAAAGTGCCACATCCACACCTCCAGGGATGCTGACTCCACCACCTCCCTGGGCAGCCTGTTCCAATGCCTGACCACTCTTGCAGGAAAGAAATTGTTCCTAATATCCAACCTAAACCTCCCCTGGTGCAACTTGAGGCCACTTCCTCTCCTTCAAACACATTCCAGCAGTGCATGAGATACAATGGTTGAAGAACATGCTGACTGCTTCTTCTGGCAAGGGGCTAGGCAGTGTGTCACAGTATCACAGTATCACAGTATAGGAAGGTTGGAAGAGACCTCAAAGATCATCAACTCCAACCCACTACCACAGACCTCCAGACTAGACCCTGGCACCAAGTGCCACGTCCAAACCTGCCTTGAACACCTCCAGGGATGGTGACTCCACCACCTCCCTGGGCAGCCCATTCCAGTGGGGAATGACTCTCTCAGGGAAGAACTTTCTCCTCACCTCCAGCCTAAACTTCCCCTGGCACAGCTTGAGACTGTGTCCTCTTGTTCTGGTGCTGGTTGCCTGAGAGAAGAAAGCAACCTCCTGCTGGCCACAACCACCCTTCAGGTAGTTGTAGACAGCAATAAGGTCTCCCCTGAGCCTCCTCTTCACCAGTGGGGAACTGCCTGCTTGGCCCAAACATCTGCATGGAGCTACCCAAGATAAAATGAGAGGGACAGGGAATGGAAAGAAGCAGCAAGGTGAAGCCATGAATTAAAGAACAGTTGTGCAGGAAAGGCAGGAGATGGAGCAAAGACAACTTCGAGGGAGGGAAAGGACTGGAGTTAAGTAGCAGCAAGCAGTGCTGAGGGAGCTGCAAGAGCCTGAGGGTGAGGAGATGTTGGAAAGCCATCACAACGAAGTAAGGTTGTTGGAGGAGGGAGTGCCAGGGGTTGGCATCCGAACGGAATGAGGCCGCACGCAGCCAGCCTCCAAGTCTTTTAGGGTTTCTCAGAGCCTTGGCACCACCAGAGAGGATTTGACGAGCTGAAAACAACCCTCACCTTGGATTTTAAAAAGTGTCTATCTCCTGCAGCCCAAGAGGGAGGAGAAGAGGAGGGAGGAGAAGTGTGAACACCCCATACAAAATGCAAGGGAAGGAGGGAATCAGGCGACACTGACTGACGGCAGTAAAATGGGTTTGCCTGTAATTGCTTCCCACACTTACATCCAGCCCACCCTTTGGCCTTTCTCATTCAAAGAACTCCTAGGCAAACCATTCCACCAAAGCTTGAGAAGACAAGAGGGCTCCCTATGATACACAGAACTACAGAATCACAGAATGGCTTGGGTTGGAAGGTCAGGTCATCTAGCCCCAAACTCCTGCAGTCAGTAGAGACAGCTGCAACTAGAGCAGGGTGCTCAGAGCCCCAAACAACTTCACCTGGAGTGCTTCCAGGGATGAGACAACTTCTCTGGGCAACCTGGGCCGGTGTCTAACCACCCACAGTGTAAACCATTCCTTCCTTCTCTCCAATCTGAATCTCCCTCTTTTAGTTTCAAACCTTCACCCCTTGTCCTGCCACAACAGGCCCTGCTCAAAAGTCTGTCCCCAGCTTTCTGGCTGGCCTCTTTAAGCACTGAGCCACCCAGTCTACTGCAGGTCTGGACATCAGCAAATGTATCTAGAGGTGCTGGAGGTGGTCAGACAACCAGAGGATTGCATCAAAAGAAACATCAGGGGGATTACACATGTTTTTCCTCCCACACTACTCAGCTACTCCAGCACTTTCTTCATAGAATGATAAGGCTGGAAGGAGACCTCAAAGATCATCTAGTTCCAACCCCCTGCCATAGGCAGGGACACCTCCCACTAGCACAGCTTACTCAAGGCCTCATCCAACCTGGCCTTGAACATCTCCAGGGAGGGAGCAGCCACAACCTCCCTGGGCAACCTGTGCCAGTGTCTCACCACCCTCACTGCAAACAACTTCCTCCTAACATCCACTTTCAATCTCCCCTCTGACACTTCAAACCCATTGCCCCTTGTCCTGGCATTCCCAGACCTTGTCAATAGTCCCTCCCCAGCCTTCCTGCAGCCCCCTTCAGATCCTGCAAGGCCACTCCAAGCTCTCCTGGAAGCCTTCNTCTCTGGTCACACGTAGAGATTGGTGATCAAGGGCACAATGTCCACCTGGAGATCAGTGCCAAGTGGTGTCCCTCAGGGGTCAGTGCTGGGACCGGTGCTGTTTAACATCTTCCTCCAGTCTCTCTCAAGGAAAGTCATCCCTCATGTTCTCATCTTCTTGAGCCTGCATCAAGAGGAGTGCAGAGAGCAGGGGGAGAGAGAAGATTCTGATCCTTTACTCTGCTCTTGTCAAACTCCACCTCTAATACTGCATCCAGTTCTGGTGTCCCCATGAAAAGAAGGACACAGAGCTGTTGGAGTGAGTCCAGAGGAGGGACACAAGGATGATCCAAGAGCTGGAGTACCTCTGCTGTGAGGACAGGCTGAGGGAGCTGGGGGTGTTCAGCCTGGAGAAGACTCCAGAAGGACCTTAGAGCTGCCTTCCAATACCTGAAAGGAGTCTACAGGAAGGCTGCAGAGGGACTTTTCATAAGAGTGTCTAGACAGGAAAAGGGGGAATAGCTTGAAGCTGAGGGAGACCAGGTTGAGGCTGAATCTTAGGAAGAAGTTCTTCAGTAGGAGGGTGGTGAGACTCTGGAATAGGCTGCCCAGAGCAGTTCTGGATGCCTCCTCCCTGGAGGTGTTTAAGGCCAGGTTGGATGAGGCCTTGGGCAACCAAACCTAAATAGAGGCATCCCTGCCCATGGTGGGAGTTGGAGTGGATGATCTCTGAGATCCCTTCCAGCCTAAGCCATTCTATGATTCTGTGATTCAGGGCTTGGCCTGGTCCCATCTAACTCCCAGGGCTGGAAACTGCGATCAGCCAAATCACCGGTACCCAGCTCAGCTTTTTGATGCTCCAAACACATGGGGAGGATCCTCCAGCTGCAGAAGAAGGAAAAGTCTCTGCACTGAAACTTCTACAAACTCACCCCTTCCACAGGAGATGGAGATGCTAGTGAAAGTTCATTTTCCAGTGACAAAATCCCCAGGATAACCCAGAGTCCCGAGGGGAAACAAGCTGAAGGACAAAGTGGCATGAGACTGCTGGAGGGGATGAGAGAGCTCATGCAGCAGCTCTGCCATCACTACTGCTTCAGATGCCCTGAGATGACATTATCATTTTTATCCTCATCTCTCCCCTCCAATTCCCAGAGAGTTCAGTCACACAAGAAGTTTTTAGAGGGACAAGCACAAGTGCACTTTAACAGCATGATGGTCACTGCCTGCAGGCACTGGTGTAGCTAAAAGCAGCAATGACAGCCTCAAGAGAAGCAGGGAGCAACCTTAGCTCAGGTGAGGGAACTGGAAGTGCCAAGGTCTGGCCCTCAACCATCCTAACATGGTGCAAGTTGTCCCCTCCACTCTAGATGAAACTTATCCCCTTGATTATTTGGACAAGAGGAAATGGCCTCAAGTTGTGTCAGGGGAGGGTTGGGTTGGAGATGAGGAAAAATTTCTTCACTGGACGAGTGGGTCAAGCATTGGAAGGGGCTGCCCAGGGAACTGGTAAAGTCACCATCCCTGGTGGTGTTGAAAAAACTGTGTGGACATGGCACTTTGGGACATGGTTTACTGGCCATGGTGGAGTGTTGAGGTGATGGCTGGACTTGATCATCTTAGAGGTCTTTTCCAACCCCAATGATTCCATGATCTGAGGATTTAATGATCTGGGATACAATCCCAAGCACAACCCCAGGCTGGGTGGTGAATGGCTGAGAGCAGCCCTGAGGAAAAGGACCTGGGGGTCTGGGTTGANAGCACGGGTGCCCCTCTGCCACCTTATTTCTCTCTCTCTCTCTAAGTCATTCTGAGGTCTCAGCCTTCCTGGCTGCCAGAGGACTATATTTAGAAGCTCACTATTTCCGTTTTGTTTTTTTGTTTTTTTTTCATTTCAGTAATTTCTGAAGCCCATTTTTTGGTTCCCTGCTGTCTTCCTGGACACACCTCAGCTGAAAAACGCTGTTTCAATGACATGTCATTCATCCAAGACCTGAGAGGGAGCAAGGAAATTGTTCTCTCACTCCACAAATAAGAGCAGGAAAGCCAATATTCCCTCCTGGTCCTGCTGTTTCATTAAACTAATTTTATGCATGAGGTGAGATTGCATCTTTCCTAAAAATAATAATAATAACAACAATAATGAATACATTTTTCTCCGGTGACAGCGTCAGCCGTGGCATTTCGCTTTGCCACAAAGCAGGTATCTCAGGAGAGCACATCTCAGAAGTATCTAAATGCACCATCAGCAGCTTGAATTAGCAGCTGAAGGGATCTGTGGGGCTTTCTGGGTCATTCTGGAGCAGGAAGGTTAAGGAATCACACCACAGAATCATAGAATTGTAACCCCAAGATCATCGAGTCGAACCATCAGCCTGCCACCACCACGGCCATTAAACCGTGTCCCCAGGTGCCATGGCCACAGGTTTCTTGAACACCTCCAGGGACGGTGACTCCACCACCTCCCTGGGCAGCCTGTGCCAATCCCTGACCACTCTTGCAGCAAAGAAATTGTTCCTAATCTCCAACACAAACCTCCCCTGGCACAACTTGAGGCCGTTTCCTCTCATTCTATCACCAGATACTAGGGAGAAGAGACCAAACCTCACTTCATCCAACCTCTTTTCAGGTAATAATGAGCAGTGAGTTCTCCCCTCAGGCCTCTCACTCTTCTCCAGAGTGAAAAGCCCCNATAGCTTCCAATGGTATTTTCCCCCTCTCAATTCTGAAGGTGATTTGAGACTCACCAGATCCATCTGCATGACTGGACTGAGTGAGCAAACCCTGACTCATTGAAGCAGGCATTCACAGCTGCTAACTTGGTTCACAGAAACACAGAATTGTTTTGCTTGGAAAAGACCTCTAAGATCATTGAGTCCAGCTGTCAACCTAAGACCACCATAGCCATTAATCCACATCCCAAAGTGTCATGTCCACAGGTTGCTTGAGCACCTGCTAAAAGCATAACCTTTCACAAGTCCCAGGCATGACTGAAAAAGGATGAAAAAAAAAAGTCATAGCCAAAGTGAGGATGGGATCTCCAATTCCCACAACCCCTGCAGAGAGCTCCAGGGTTGGTCCCCTTCCCAAAACTCCAGTTATAATGAAGAAGGAAAGGTGGGAAGAGAAATAAATACATCAAGTCCTTGCAGAAATACCAAGAAATTAGCTTTTAGGGGCACACTGAAAGGAGATATCTCAGGAGACAGTCTGGCTTTGCAATGCAAGAAGGACAGGAGGGGGGATAAAAAGCTTTTAGCACCTGTTTGCTTGCACTTATAAATAAGAAAAGAGGCAGCTGTGGTTAGAGAGAATGGTAGACACCCATCTCCCCTTCAGTCCTCTTTGCTGTCCCCTCCATGAACCCCACGCTTCATGAGGACTGCAGCCAGGAAAGCTGGAGGTGAGAGAGGTGGGAAAAGGCAAGAGGAATCACATCCTGCTTCCTAAGGAAGCTTAGAGTAACCTTCTAGTAGCTGAAGGGGGCCTACAGGAGGGCTGTGGAGGGACTATTGAGAAGGTCTTGCAACCACAGGACAAGGGGCAATGGGTTTAAACTGGCAGAGGGGAGATTTAGACTGGATGTTAGGAGGAAGTTGTTTGCAGTGAGGGTGGTGAGACACTGGCACAGGTTGCCCAGGGAGGTTGTGGAGCACAGAATCACCCAACGTGATCGAAGATCACGTTGGGTGATTCTGTGCTCCACAACCTCCCTGGAGTTGTTCAAGGCCAGGTTGGACGAGGCCTTGAGTGAGCTGTGCTAGTGGGAGGTGTCCCTGCCTATGGCAGGGGGTTGGAACTAGATGATCCTTGAGGTCCCTTCCAACCTTACCTTTCTATGATTCTGTGATCACACACACAGACCAGATTCCCAGCAAGGAAAGCTGAGGGACATACCAGCTCTAATTACAGGGCAGGAGCCATGGATACAACAGCCGAATTAAAAGCAGAGAGAGAAGTCCAGAGCAGAAAAGCAGAGCTTGAGCACAGTCAAACTGATGTCCCCATGGCATTCAACCTTTGACCAGCCCTTGAACCTGGTATGCATTGCCATTGCTCAGCAATGGACTGAGGGTCACAGGATCATTTCCCTCAGAAAAGATCTTTAAGATCATCCAGTCCAACCACTCTCTAATTCTACCAAGCCTGGTGCTAAAGACCATATCCCTCAGTACCACATCTCTGCCTCTTTGAAAGACCTGCAGGGATGAGGATTTCACCACCTCCCTGAGGAACCTCTTCCAGTGTTTGAGAACCCTTTCATAGAATCATAGAATGGGAAGGTTGGAAGGGACCTCAAGGATCATCAGTTCCAACCCCCCGCCATAGGCAGGGACACCTCCCACTAGTACAGGTTACTCAAGGCCTTGTCCTTCAGTGAGGAAGTTTCTTCTAATCTCCAAACTAAACCTCCCCTGCTGCAACTTGAGGCCATTTCCCCTTGTCCTATCACTTGTTACTAGATAGAAGAGACCAAGCCCCACCTTGCTCCAACCTCCTTTCAGGCAGTTGTAGAGAATCAGAAGGCCTCCCCTCAGCCTCCCCTTTTCCAGGCTGAACAAACCCAGCCACACCTCACCAGACTTGTTCTCCAGACCCTTCACCATCTTTGTTGTCTTTCTCCAGACCTGCTCCAACACCTCAATACCCTTCATGTAGTGAGGGCCCCAAAACTGAACCCAGTATTTGAGGTGTGTCCTCACCAGTGCTGAGTACAGGGGGAACATCCAGGACTTCATGCACCCAAGGAGATGATTAAGGCTTAGAGTAACACTGAGCAGGCAGCTCTCCAAGCCAGCAAGTCATATGAAATTTCTCCACAAATAGGCATGGAGATGCTTCCCCCCATCATTAGTTTCCAGGAGTGACTGTGTTTAGCATGGATGATGCAGTGTAGTGGTTCCAGAGAGCTGTTAGCAGCAAGGTTGCAGACATCACCATTGCTGATTAAAGAACTGAACATGCTCTGCTCAGGTAGGACATCCTGCCCTTTGCCACTCAGCACAAAGAGTCATGGAGCACAGGTCCCTTCAGACAGGGGTCAGACTAAACCATCTCTTTCAGAGCATAGAGTCACAGAGCCAGTTTGGGTTGAAGAGACCTTTAAGATCATCCAGTCCAACCCAGCACTGCCAGGTCATCACTAAACTGTGCCACTCAGCACCACATCTAGACAGCAATTCAATCCCTCCAGGGATTTAACATAGAAAGGTGTCCAGACCACCTCCTCCACCTGCCACCCTGAGCAGCCAAGGCTTTTTATGAGGTGGTTATGACCCACAACCACATCAGAGCAAGCTTGCAGCTTTAGCCTTCAGACCTTAACACCAAAGAAACCCAGTTGAACCAATATGCTCCACATCAGACCTCCCAACATCTTCTAGTGCCCTGTGTCACTTGGCTTTGTATCATCTCATTTCAAGGCCAGGTTGGACCTTGAGTAACCTGTACTAGTGGGAGGTGTCCCTGCCTATGGCAGGGGGGTTGGAACTAGATGATCCTTGAGGTCTCCTTCCAACCTTACCATTCTATGATTCCATGATTCATCTAGCAGGAAAGGCCTGTGAAGAGAACAGTGTCCTGAATGATAACAAGCAGCAGACATTGGAGAGGAGGAACAGGAGCAGAACAATTTCTCACTGCTTACTACAGGGGGAGGGTAGATTAGATGACCTCTGGATGTCCCTTCCAACTCTGTGCATTCTATGATTCTTCTGTATGATATGCAAGCCCAGCTCTCTAGTCACACAAAGGACAGCAGGCCACTGCAGCACACACAACAAGCTCTTGGTTCTTCCCCTCCTGTGAGGCACTCCAGAAATTCTTGGCCTGCAGGAGATGGCCAAGGGTGTTTACACCCATCAGTGCTTCACAGGTGAGGAGTGCTTTAGACTACACCTACCCTGAACTCCTGCTCCTCATTCCCACTTGAGGAAAAAAGCTGGAAGATTTAAGTCCTTCTGATGCAAAGGGCTAGGGGAGGTTTAGGTTGGATATGAGGAACAAGTCCTTCCCCTAAAGGGTTGTCAAGCCCCAGACCAGGCTGCCCAGGGCCAGTGGTGGAGGTCCCACCCCTGGAGGGACTCCAAAGCCATGTAAATGTGATGCTGAGGGATGTGGTTTAGTGGTGACCTCACAATGTTAAGTTAATAGTTTGATTTGATGATCTTAAAGACCTCTTCCAACCAAAACCATTCTGTGGTTCTACTCTCATCCAGAGACTCAAGCAAGCCTGTGACAAAGATCTGACCACGGTGCCTGCAAAATGCAACAAACACAACCAGTGCTAGAGGAGCGAACTCGCCTGTCAATGCCTGGCTTCACTCCTTGAGAGGAAAACTGCCTCTGACAGCCTAGCAAGCGTGGCAGTGAAGCTGTGGAGCAATGCCAAGGTGCTGTGACCTCCAAGTCCTGTTGAGGAGACCAGCAGACTCCTGTCCTTGCCCAGCAGGATGGAAAAGCAGGTGTCTGCAGGCAGCGGCGGTCCTGGCTGGAGTCAGCCTCCCGGCTAATTCCACTAACACGAGGAGAGAAGACACACCATCAGCTATTCCCTGCTTATTTTTAGTACCTGATGACTTTCCTGGAAGCAGGCCACAGTGGCAGGTCACAGAGATGACTGCAGAAGGGATGAGCGTGGCCCCTCTGCCAGGACTGCACCAGCAGCATGGATGCAGGCCTGACAAACCTGAGCACTCCAGTAGCTCTCCCTCCGTCCTCCTCCCTTCCCCCATTCACAGGCAGAGCTGCAGCCAGCACCAGCACCACGGCTCTTCACCATCCCCTCTGTCACTGCAGAACCCCAAAGCAGACACAGGGCTGGCATTTGGTGACCAAGGACAAGAATCAGTAATTATTAAGAGTTGGGGCTCTGCAGCCTGGAGAAGAGAAGGCTTCCAGGAGACCTTAGAGTAGCCTTCCAGGAGACCTTAGAGTAGCCTTCCAGGATCTGAAGGGAGCTACAGGAAGGCTGGGGAGGGACTATTGACAAGGTCTTGCAATGACAGGACAAGGGGCAATGGGTTTAAACTGGCAGAGGGGAGGTTTAGACTGGATGTTAGGAGGAAGTTGTTTGCAGTGAGGGTGGTGAGGCACTGGCACAGNCAGGTTAGACAAGGCCTTGAGTAACCTGTACTAGTGGGAGGTGTCCCTGCCCATGGCAGGGGGTTGGAACTAGATGATCTTTGAGGTCCCTTCCAACCTTACCATTCTATGATTACTGAAGAGGGGGATGAGTCTGGTCCCAGGCTGAGCTGGCAGTTGCACTGCTGCACCTGCAAGTAATCCACACCCACCAGCCATGGTGACCATTTCCCATAGCCCTGATCAACACATAAGTTGTCTTGACATCGCCTAGGCTGCTGCTGGCCATCAGCAGGAGGAGTCAACACTTCACTTGGGATTAGGCTGGAAATTAATGATGGTTTCCTTTGCTCTACCAGACAGATGCAGCAGGGAAAGGCATGAAGGAGGGCAGCTCAGCTGAGAGGAGTTTAGCCTGGTTTTCCACCTCATCTAAAACATTTCCCCCCAAAACAATCCTTAGGACAGCATCTCAGAAGCAATGCACTGGGGTAAGGGCAGTGGGAGGAGGAGGTGGTGAGTGTTGGACCAGCTGCAGCAGATGGAAGAGCAGCTGGAGTTGAGCAGTGTCGCCTTTGGGTTTGGGTTACCAAGGAATTAGGGATTTCCTCTCTGCTTGCCCTCAGGAGGCTGCAGGCAGGAATGCTCCTGTGAATTGTACAACAGGGCTTGGGTGGGAAAACCTTCATGTCACAGAATCACAGAACCATTTCCATTGAAAAAGACCTTGAAGATCATCCAGCCCAACCATACTCTAACTCTGTCAAAGCTGGTGCTAAACCACACCCCTCAGCACCACATCTTTTAAACACCTCCAGGTGTGTCTGAAACACCTCCCTCTGCAGCCTGATCCAATGTTTGAGAACCCTTTCAGTGAAGAAGTTTCTTCCAACACCCAACCAAAACCTCCCCTGATGCAACTTGATTCCATCTCCTCTCAACCTATCACCTGTTACAAGGAGAACAGACCAACCCCCAGCTCACCCCAACTTCACTCCTCTGGGGAAGTTGTAGAGAGCCAGAAGGTCTCCCCTCAGCCTCTCTTTCTCCAGGCAGTGACCTATCCACAAGTTCTGGGCAGTCATCTGGCTCCAACTGCCACAATACATCCTGGAATCATTCCAGGGGAGGTTGAGTTTGGATATTGGGCCCAATTTCTTGCCTGCAAGAGTGGTCAGGCATTGGCCCCAGGGAGGTGGTGAAATCACCAACCCTGAAGGTGTTCAAGAAACCTGTAGGCATGGCACCTGGGGACATGGTTTAATGACCATGGTGGACTGAGGTTGAGAGTTGGACTCAATGATCTTAGAGGGCTTTTCCAACTGAAATATTTCTAGGATTCTGTGAAGCCCAAGGTACAGAGCCTTCCCACTCTGCTGAGGAAGTCCATGGCTCCATCCATCCATAAATGATTTATTCAGTTTTACCTGCAGCCCAATTACCTGTCTGAGCATGAAGGGAATAAAGTACTTTCATGTGTGCAAAATTATTTCTTTACTAAATGAGTTTGGTTGGTTGTATTGTTTAGGTTTGGGGTTTTTTTTTAATGGGTTCTGATTAGATATCTTTTATAGAACAGATTTTTTTTATAGAACAGATTTTTTTTATAGAACAGAATTTTCTGGTTTGCTTTATAGAAAAAATAATTTAAAAAAGAAAGAACTGAAAAGGAAACTAAATGACAGGGAAGGGGAATAGGAAAGGTGAGCATTAGAGGGGTTAGAAATACATGGATTGGGGCAAAGGTCACAAACTGGAACATAGGAAGTTCCATCTCTACATGAGGAAAAACTTCTTTAGTGTGAGGGTGACAGAGCCCTGGAAGAGGCTGTCCAGAGAGGTTTTGGGTCTCCTTCTCTGTAGACTTTCAAGATCCATTTGGATGCATTCCTGTGTGACCTCCCCTACGTGATCCTGCTTTGGAAGGGGGCTTGGACTCAATCTCCAGAGGTCACTTCCAACCCCTAATCTTTTAGGATTCTATGAGATGAGAGGCACTAAGGTAGGAAATGAGGTGCAGCACCACAGCCTTTTATTTTGGCTGCCTGAAAACTTCCACCTCCCCTCAGCCTTCCCCGTGAGGTAAGATGGATCACGATAACTGAATGCATTAATTGAGAGGAAATGAAGGCAGAGCAAAGTTCAAACAGATGCACTTAGAGGAGCTGTGGAGGCACCAGCACAAAGCTTTGCTCCCAGCTCAGGAGGAACTGTTTGGCTCTGATGGAGCCTGTGTGTGGCTGAGGCTAGTTCAGCACAGACACCAGGAGAATACAAATGAAGGGAGGCTTTGGGAAAAGCCTGACAGGAATTAGGTGGCCAAAACACACACAGGTAGGCATGGAATTCCCCTGCAGAGCTGCTAATTCAACTACCTTGCTGAAAAGATTTCTTTAGATAATCCAGAAAGGCTTACATAATACCCAACAAAGCTTTGCTGGCTTTGGCTTGGGTTTTGTTGCTTTTTTCCCCCCTTCTTATGGACGCTTCCGATACTGATTTGGTTGCAGAAGGAATTTGGTCTTATGCTTCCAGATTTTTGGGAAGCTCCAGAGTGCATTTTCTAGTTATTATGGTAATAAGTATGAGCCTAGAGCATGAGTTTTATGAGGAGCAGCTGAAGGAACTGGAGCTGTTCAGCCTGGAGAAAAGGAGGCTGAGGGGAGACCTCTTGAGACCTCACAACCTCTTGAAAGCAGGTTAGAGCAAGGTGGGGATCAGTCTCTTCCTATTGCGAGAGATGGGCCCCAGCCAACCTCATGACATTCAACAAGGCCAAGTGTAAGGTCCTGCACCTGGGTAGGCACAATCCCAAGCACAACTCCAGGCTGGGTGGGGAATGGCTGAGAGCAGCCCTGAGAAAAAGGACCTGGGGGTCTG
>WBNM01013560.1:0-18609 GCA_013399055.1 Ramphastos sulfuratus
TTAGGCCTACCACGACAGTGGGATGCAGGCCTTAGTTTTTTAATATGCACTTGAGGTCTTCAATTTTTCTACTACTTCCTGTGGAGATTTCCTGTCCCTTGGAGTAGCAATTCATTATTTCAAATCCTGGCCAACACTTCTGTTTTCTTCTTACCATAATGGCAGAATTTGTATCTTGTGTAAAAGGCATAAGAGAATCAGCATCTAATGAAATTATTTTCTATTCCCAGTTCACTTATTCTTGAAATAAAGTGTTCTTCATCTTTCAGTCCAATAGTAATTAGGTCAGAAAAAGAGTTGGAAGATATATCCTTCTATTGTTCACTTACATAATGGTATCAGCCTAGTTTTTGCATAATTTCTCTTGATAGATATCATTTACAGGATTCTTGGATGAAAATGCACTTATTCTACATTTCTGAATGAATTCCACCAAATTCTATTTTCCAGTACCTAAGAATAGGTTCTATAGCAACACTAAAGCTGCCTTCTGTATTTGTAGGTAGAACATAGCCTTCCTAATGGTGGTAGAGAATGGTATTGCATACAAATTACTTTCCCTTTTTGTAAGACAAGTTTGTTTTCAGTGCACTCATTGGAGAGTTGGTGCCTCTCATCCAAAGAGATGAGTTTGTTTTGTAACCAGGGAGCTGTTTGTGATTTAGCACGTATTCTAATTTATTTCTTCGTTTACTATGTGTTTGCTTACCCCTTCCACACTTCATTTTTTCAAACTGTCTTCATTGCTAGGGTGTGGAATACCTTTGTTCTGTCACAGCCTTGGCATTTTTTCTTGTAATGTAAAGGTACTGATACCTTACATAATGGTTTGGGAGTCACCTGCCACCCCCTCTCAATGAATTCACCCAGACTAGACTCATCTACTGGAAGTTAAGAAATGAAGCTTTATATTCACAGCTTAGCACAATATACAAGCAGATATTTACAATATATTACAAATATTTACAGCTATATGCAAGTAGTATATAGTACAAGTAGCAGTATACAAGTTAAAAGTAATACAGAAACACAATACCCTTCCCACCCAGACAGAGTGCCTAGGAGGGGCTCCCAACCACCCTTCCACCTTCTTTCCACCCCCCTTCCTTATCCCAGAATCTGCTTTAGGTGCAAGGTGAGTTGGAAGATTCAGCAAGGGGAGTTAGAAGCAAAATGCTTAGTTGGGTTATGTGCAGGGTCAAGCAGAAGTTGTTAATATGGCAGAAGCTGTGATATATATAAGACACCAACTGCCTTATCTGTATTTGTGTTCTGGTTCTTACATGTCTCAGCAAGCCTATGAGTGAAGCAGACATCACCATTGTTTTCTTTTCACAGCCTATAATCTAATTGCTCTCATTAAAATATTCCAATTAGCTTCAAACTAGCACACCTTAAATCTTTAATATCTCCTGGAAGGTAGACCTTGAAATACTTTCCTAGTGCTATTCTAGGACATTCTAGGACTAGTCGTGGGTTTGGAGAGAGAAAGCTTATTACTATTGTTATATTATAGCTACTTACCTTACTAATAGTTGGCTTAAAAATTTTTGACCAGTTATATCTGACAGGATTTGTTTTCATCTTGATATCTACTGCTTCCACATGGACTTTCTGCAGTTAGCCTAAAGAACAGAAAATGGGGGAGAAGGGACAGACATTTGTACTTAAGAGGCAAGGTGGCTCCCTGCCACTCGCTGGGGCACTTGCAGGGCTTCCCTTCCCCTCGCTCCATTCATGTTTTCCAAAACAGTTCTAAATCATCTTAGCAAGAAAGATTTTCTTCTAAGAATGTTTCAGACGACCTCAAAAATAGACTGTGCTGCAATGGATGGGTTTAAAACAGACAACCAAATGTTCTTTACCTTTCTGATTTCGAGGGAAGGTTTACTCCTGGTCCTAGTCAGATACACATCTGAATTCTGGAAACAGGACTTGGAGAACAGGACATCTACTACCAAGATGCCAAAGAATTTAATATCACTAGGAACTAGTCCATCCGCCTTGTCTTTACCTATCATTTCTTTTTTACTGTCAAATACTGTGGAAGGACACTGGCAAGTTACCCTTGGTTTTATTGTTCATTCATCCTAGTTCCAGGATTCCTCCAGCATTTTATTTTGTCTTTCTTAATCATCCATTCTTTTGCAAAACTGAGCAACAAATACAATCCAGGTTTAGGAATGGTTAGCAACTGCTTACCATGAGTACACAGACTTAAATGAACTAATATAAAAAGTAGGTTATAAGGAATCAGTATTTCATGCTCAAATTAAATGACCTGAGAGGCAGAAGAAACAATAAATGATGACTTTTTGGTATTTGAAACTCTTAATTAAGCATATACTAACAATTAGGAGTGGTTCCTTTCACTGGGATGTGAGGCACCTCAACCTATTAACTCTTAACTCTGTAAATGAATGTTCAAAGGACATTAAAGGAGTTTTTCTAGTGCTTTCTTTCAACTGTTACCCAAGTGAGCAAAGCAGGTTGAAGAATATGTGAAGTGATTAATTACACTAATTAAAACCACTTTATTTACACTTAGTCTATAATTTATCATTACCACTACTGTCAGTTGATCGAAAGTGAGTGAAGCATTTTTTCTAATTGGTATGGGAGCTAATTAAATTTTCATTTGAGCACTTTTTGGTCTATTTCCTTTGTCAATTAGAACTGGCATTGCAATAGATGACCGACAAAATGTAAATGTAGAACACAACAGTAGTGCTCCACTTTGCTGCTGACTTGGGTAAGGAAATGTGCCCTGGTGAGCCAACTGACTTTAAATCTTAAGGAGAGAAAAAAACTTCTTTCACTTGCATGATAGTTTTTGTTTGGAATTGCACATGAAAATCTTAAGTAATGAGCATGCAGTTATCTCATTGGGGCTGACTAGGTATACATTTCTATAGTTTGGAGTGTAATTATTTCAGCCAATTCAGAAGTAATTATCACATAGATTTAGAATACTGAATTAATCATGCCCTTATCTTGTAATAATATAGTACTGTATGTAATTTGTCCTCATATGGTAATTATTTTATAAATGAACAACTAGCAGATATTTTATTACTGAATAGTTGTTCAATGATAAATTCTGCTCTGTAATGTAATATATTAATCGTATTTCATAATTCAACCTTTTGTTTGTTTTGAAGATTGGCCATACTATTGCTATTATATCATCTTGAATTGTTATGTACTGTGAAGCTATGATTCATGAAGCATTCCATGAGATACTGAAGTGTAAAGATTAGAAAATGGGAGTAACTTCTCAGACCACAGAATCACAGAGTGTTTGACTGGTGGGCACTAGGGATAGTCTGTCACTGATATCCCCATGGGGAACAAATCTGGTTTCTTTTTGTGAGTTCCTCCTTTACAAGAATCCCACATGCAGATGGCTGTTTAGCTTTGTGATGTAGGTTCGGGAGTTCCCCACCCCCCACACTTTGTAAAATGACCCAGACTAGAACTCAGTCGGCTGGAAGTTAAGAGATGAAGCTCTATTTACAGCTCAGCACAATATACAAGCAGAGATATACACTATATACAGGAATATTTACAATAATATACAAGTTAAAGGTAATACAGAAACACAATCCCCCTCCCAGAAATCAGAGACCCCAGGAGGGGCTCCCAACCACCCTTCCACCTTCTCCCCACCCCTCTACCTTACCCCAAGGTTTGCCTTACGCGTAAGGGGAATTTTGAGGATCAGCTGGAGGAGATTAGAAGGAAAGTGGTTAATGAAATTAATCAGCAGAGAGGAGAAGTTCAGAAGCTGCTAGACAGCCCCAGACGCTGTGCCCAACAGAGAGCGACAAGCCCAAGTGGCTTATCTTTTGTTTTGAGTTCTTTCTTAAACATCACAGCAAGCCTATGAGTGAAGCAGACATCACCATTGTTTCCTTTTCACAGCCTATAATATAATTTTCTCTATTAAAATATTCCAATTAGCCTTAAACCAGCACACCCAGCCATGGTGCTGTGGTATAAGATAGAAAAAGTTCATAAAGTTTCCTGAGTTTGTAATGGAGTTAATCCACAGATTCCTACTACCTTAACTCGCTGGCTTGTAGGTAGAAATACCTATCACAAATACTGATACACAGTCACGTGCTTGCTTTTAAATCTCCACTCATAACTTAGTAACACTACAAATAGCAAACTTTAATGAGATGTGCTTCTTTGTCCCCAATCTCTAGATGTCTAGGTACTAGACTAGTCTCTCAGCACTTAGAAAACTACTCAGCTTCTAACACTGCTAAGTTCCTTAGAACCCAAGTTCTTAGTAGGTTTCTTACATGAGCTACTCTTCTGTTTATGACCCTTATGGGATGATTCAGGTGAGCCCTACTGCTTGTGTGATCACTAGATAAGGCTCTACGCTCTGGAGGAAGGGAGGAGAACATGTAATGATCCACCAGCCATGATTCCAAACCAAGTGTCCCATCTTTTCAACTACTGTCAGTGCTGATGTAACCTCTCTCTGAAGTTGGCATTAATGACTATTAATTGAATCAACACTGAGTACTGTGATGATGCACACTGTGTGATCTTTGTTTCTTCTTCTCTCTTCCCCCTTCTATCTCTCCCCTCCCCCTTTTAAAAAACACAAGCCTTTTCTCCTCTCAATTTGGGCATCCTGCTGCCCAGGTTGTGGATTGCAGTGGGCCACTGAGCAATCAGTTTTTCTTGAGGTTTGCTTCCAAGTGAGTGAGAAAAAGAAAGTTATGTGCTGTACTCCTGGAGTTTGCCAGGGCCAGGGAGGGTTGCAAGGACTGGCAGAAAGAAGCATACTTGTAAAATTTGGAGCAGTGGCACCAATGCAGTTGATCTGCTAAACATTTCTAGTAATATAGCTTATTCTTTTATGTATTTGGCGAAAAATAATTTTGTACTTACATTCAGTTGGTAAATTTTCTCTGTTGGCATGTACCACTCTAATACACTTAAAATAGCTTAAAAACTGATTTTGACTCCTACTGAAATGGACAAGCACATTCCAGTGGATTTGAACAGTAACCTTTGCCCTTGGCAGTTTCTGAGCATAAAAAAATGGTCAGTTTGGACCCTTCTTCAATGTATAAATTGAATTAGTCTGATGAAATTTAGGTATAAAGTAAGTTGCACAAATACATATACATTTTTATGGTGAAGAACAGGGTATTATTCAAAAGCATTTTTTTTTTCACACAGTGGAAAGCTTCTCTTAAGTATGATGCAAACTAGATAGGAAGGTGGAAAGGGGAAGGACCAGGCTCACTGGAGACAAGCCTGTAACACAGGTGGGACATTGTGATGGTTTCAGTGGTATGTCAGGGGAGGTAGGAGACAGTGGGCTGTATGATAAGCTCAGGTAGTGCCTGGGAGTGATGAAGCAGGGAGTAGCTCCCTACCCCACCAAAAGTCGCTCCAGCTGAAGTGTATTTACGCCAATGCATGGAGCATGCATAACCAGCAAGAAGAGCTCGAAGCTATCATCCAGCAGAAAAACTATGATATTATTGCCCTGATGGAAACATGATGAGATGAATCTCCTACCTGGAGTGCTGTGTTGGATGCCTATAGGCTCTTCAGAAGGGATAGGACCAGAAGGAGAGGCAGTGGGTTGGCCCTGTATGTCAAGGGAAGGCCTCAACTGTCTTGAGCATCATGATGATGATGATCATAGGGTTGAATGCTTTGTGGGTAAGGATTAGGGCAAAAGCCAAAAAAGCACATGTGATGATGGGGATCTGCTATAGACCATCCAACCAGGATGAGGAGGTTGGTGAAGTGTTTTACAGGTGTCTGGGGAAGGTCTCAGAATTGCTATCCTTTGTTATTGTGAGTGACTTCAACTTATTGGATATCTACTGGAAATGCATCACAGCAGACAGGAAGAAGTGTTGGAGGTTCTTGGAGTGCATGGAAGGTAACTTCCTAATGCAACTGATGAATGAGCCAGCGAGGGATGGCTCTCTACTACACCTGCTTACACTTGTAAGCAAGTAGGAGATGTAAAGACTGGTGGCTGTTGTGGACAAAGTGACCATGAGATGGTGGAGTTTTCAATTCTTAGTGAAGTTAGGAGGGGAAGTTAGGAGGGGACCCAATAGAACTACATCCTTGGACTTCTGGAGGGCAGACTTTGACTTGTTTAGGAGACTGGTTGATGGCAATGCTTGGGAGGTAGTCCTAAAGGACAAAGAGTCAGGAAGGCTGGGCATTCCTTGAGAGGGAAATCAAGGCACAGGAACAAACTGTCCCTGTGCATCAAAAAATGGGCAGGTGGAGCAGAAGACCAGGCTGGCTAAGCAGAGAGCTTTGTGCAGAACTCAGGAAGAAAAGGAAGGTCTACTGGCTATGGCAGAAGGGGCAGGCAACTCTGGATGAGCACAAGGCTCTTGCAAGGATATCTAGGGAGAAAATTAGAATGGCCAAAGTTCAACACAAACTCAATCTAGCCAGTGTCATTAAAGATTATAAAAAGTGCTTTTATAAGCATGCTAACACTAAAACAAAAGCTAGGAAGACTACCCAAATAAGACCGAATTGTTGTAGTAGTTAACTAGTAACTTCCTGTGATTAACTGAAAATAGAGGATTTCCAGCTGCCTTAACTCTTCTGGGGGAAAAAAACAACAACAAAAAAGAACCAAAACAAAAAAACCAAAACAAACAAACAAAAAAAAAGTTGCATGAACACTTTCTTGTACAGACACAACAGAGTTTAACTTTCTGACAGAATGAAAGAGTAGCTTGTTGTCAAGAGCCATCAGTGTATCTAAGCAAAGAAACCAACCACTTCTCTTCTGGGTGAGCTCTGGGCTCTTTGGATTTGCTTTCACACTGAAATCTCAACAACATTAATGAGAAAAATGATCCATCTTTTCCCTATCAGACAAGACAGGACTGCTTTGGTCTCTGAATCTGAAAAAGGGAACTTGTTTTCTTTCAAGATCATGCTGACTGATCTAAAATGTTTCTTGCAGTTTGTATACTTGGTTTAGACCTACTTATTTACAGCCACAATTGTATCCTATGTTTGCTTGAGAAATGTGGGCATATTTAAATTTTAAATGTCTCTCTCTCTCAGATAGCTTTGTAATTACTTTATTGAAAGATATGTACGTGTTAACTGTTCACTGCTGCTTGATAAGATACAAAATACAAACTCCTATACACTAGTTACTGAACTTAAATCCACACTTCACTTTTTTCTACAGTGTGCTGATTTGAGGCTAATTGGAACATTTTAATGGAGAAAATTATATTATGGGCTGTGGAAGGAAAACNGGCTAAATGGTGCAGGGGACCTGTGTATGTGATTTTAGCTGGCTATGTAAATCCCCTAGTGAACCATAGTAATATGAAAAGAACACTTGAAAGCCAGATGCAATGAAAATTTAAATATATTGAGTTCATAGCATGTGACAGTTTAATCATTATTTAAGCTTTAGAAATGTCACAGCATAATTACTTTCAGAATGAGTACAAACAATTCCATGCACAAAAACTGCTTTCTTGCTGCAACTTTTGCCCCTCCTGGGAAAGTTACGCTTTCGTACGTTTTCTGAACTTAATCATGTCGCTTGATCACAGGCAAATTCTCAGCGAAAATTCAAAATCCAAAAGATTAAAATAAAGCCTATAGATATATTTGAAAACTGAGCCTTTATTTTCTTTATGCTCTTTCGAAAAATCTGGGAGAATACTTTTCATGAAAGAACAACATTTGCAACGAAAAGCGTTAAACGGAAAATGATTAGTAAAGCTTATTTGCAGAGTCAGGGAATAGAAAAAATGTTGGATTTATAAGCACCCATGGAGGATTAAATTCTGTGCATGCAATACATTTTTAATAGCCCAACATCCTACATGGGGCCCTGCCTCCTTCTGCACTAGCAAGGAAATTTAGAGGACCAGAACTTACTTTCTTAATCTGTCCAGTATCTGCAATATTGTGATGAATGCAATTGACGTTGCGGAATTGCTGTTGAGATGTAAAATAGTGTCATAATCCCCATCTAAGCTTAGATGGCAGTGCTTCTGCTTCACATAGCCTGCTGCAGTTTGTTTATAATGTGAGTGGTTCGGGTTGGGTTGTGGAAAATATCAGTCATAGTTGGTTCTGCCATTTCTCAGAAACAGGCTAGGGAAAAGATATTCTCCATGTTAATTTGAGGGTGTGTTGTTTAGCTGTTTTCTAAGTGGAAGTCTTTGTGGAGCAGCTGTACATCCTTATAGCAAAGCCATAAAGGCCATAAAATTTGGCCTTTGTATCAGAAATGTACTGGGAGTTCTTTCTTGTAAAATATGTTGGAATTTTGCCACTGTGATGAGTCTTTTTAAAATGGAACTTCTCACATGCTCTGTAGGAGCAAAATCGATATGATCATTTCACATCCCTTTAAGGTCTGTGTCACTTTCTGTGCTCTCATGAGCTTGTTGTTAGTGTCACCCAGAAGACTAACTGATTACCCCATGGAGCCACTAATTATGATACAGATTATTGCTGTTGTGTTGAAGGTAGACTTACTTGTAACTCATGGAGTGGCCAAGGCATAATAACCCTTTCCTCTCTTCTTGTATTTCATTTGCTGGGCCTAAATACCATGAAAGAGTGAGCTAGTTTGTTAAAAATTAGAAAAGACTAACATGAGCAAAGAGAAGGATTCTACATTCTTTAATGTAGCTTTTCACGTATGGAGACAGAATGAGTTCATCATTAAAAACGATTGTGGGAGGTCATGTCTAAACCACATGGCAGGGCAGGGCAGCACAGGAAGAGCCTTTCCTTGTCTAATATATACTCTCAGAATAAAAACAGGGGAATTTGCTATGGGTACATGATATGCTGTAGCACTTGTATATGAATCCACTAAATATAAGAACATGTTTTAGTTGCACAAAACAACTAAATAACTGTCATAGAAGTAAATGTCACTGTTCACACTCCCAACATGCCCTTCAGTTTAGCAGCCCCAGTCTAAGCTCACTGCTTGCACTCAGCTCTCCTGCCACACAGTGCTGTGATGGGGAACATAAGAAAGGCTGACAATACAGTCATGAATGAGTCTCTAAGATCAGAGTGAGTCCTACATGATGAGAGGAGCTATTAATATTTTAAAGGCTGCCATCCATCCCTGCAGGCACCAGAGTATTGCATCACCAAGTGTACAGGACAGAGTGGCAGTAATCAATGGATATAATGTGCTGGGGGCCAAGGAAGGGATGAGTTAACATTTGCCATGCAGTACAACTGGATGTAATTAAGTGAAATAAATAAGGCTCATCCTTAGAAAAAAAGAAAACTCATCAGCTATTCTGAGCTGAAAACAAAGAATTCTTTATCAAATAGTATGTTTGGCTTAGGATTTCTTCACCTGTCAAAACCATGGATTTTGGGTTTTTTGGGTTTTTTTTGCAAAGCAAGCAATGTAGTCTGTAGTGTGAACACAGTAATAATTATGAATGATAAACAATTTAATGTCTGTGGGGTTTACTACTGAAAATCAAAACTGTAAAAAGGTGAAGTCACATACATCTGATAATTTTGAGGCTCACTCACCAGATAGTACAGGTATACTATTTCACTGAGACTGACTCCTTTCAAATCTTGCTCTTGCAGGGCCAAGCCTCCTCTCCCAGAGCACACTCCAACTCAATTCCAAACCTGAAGGGTCCTTCCAGTACTCAGCCAGCTACCACAGCAACCAAACCCTTGCCCTGGGTGAAACAGCATCTGCCCAGCTCCCAGCCCGCACTGCTCAGGCCAGAGGTGCCATCCAGAGCTACAGCCAGGTATGTGTCCTAAGCTGTCTGACTCTCTCACACATGGAATCATGTTGGGTAGCTCCCAGGAACCAAAGCTGTTTGGTTCCTGCCAGCACATGAATGTCTGCCTTTACTTTCTGTCTTGTTTGAAACATCTGAAACAGGGTGGAGTTACCACACTGACTTTTGTAAATCTAAAATGGGTTGTCTTGCATAGTAATAAAATAATCCTGAAACAAAGGAGATATACATGCCAGTTTTACTTACTCACTTTTATATATATATATACATACACATTTATTTATTTATTTATTTATGTATGTATGTATGTATGTATGTATGTATGTGATCATATGTTTACGTATTTAAGTTTGAAAATTTGTTTGACTGTACTGATTAGGAGTCCTGACTAAGGTCTAGAATTTCCCTGTGTTGGTATCATATTACTGAAAGCAGCGACTGCCAGAAAACAAAAAAACAAATCCAGGCTGACACCAGATGTGAAACCTGATAGGGATACCATGCATTGCCTGGTGCTGAGGCCTAATCCCAAGTGTAAGAGTCATGTTTTGGCCATTTTTTTCCTCCATGATATAAAACAAAAACTTACCAAACAGCCACTTGTACCTTTCAAAGATTTTGAAAGATTGTTTCAGATACTCATGAAAACTTTATAAATCTCTTATCTAAACAATCCCTCCCCAGCTCTGACACATATCCCTCTCACCTTCTGTGCTTTTCACTGCAACATCAAAGCCTCTCACTGGGAAGTTAAGCATCATTTTAGGCAAAAAATTTCTAGAAGCAATCATGTTTCTGTACATAAACAAAGTCTGGCTGAGTTTTCGTTGGTCAGCTCAGGTTATTTTCTCTGTTTAGATGTTAACTGCCCCAGCAAAGCAGACCATCTCAGTGTGACACTGGAACACTTTATAATTCAGGATTCTGTAGAAGTGAGTAGTATTTGAATTTCAAAGCCTTACATTGCTAGGAGATTTCAAGTATTATACAGTCATTGCACAGCTTGTGGGATACCAAGATATACAATATTCTATTCTCTCAATTTGCTCAGAAAAGCTCTCCATCCTCTAAGACTGAAATTTCATTTCAAATTGGATAGGTACTTTTTTTTCCCCTTCTATAAGGGGTTTAAAATGAGCCTGCGTAGTGCTAAGGCCTCATGGTTTTTCTCTGTTTACCAAAGAGGACCCCCCCTATGTTCTTAGGAATGTGAGCCAGCAGGAGAGCAGAATTCCAACTAGAAAGAGAAAGGAGGCTATAATATCCAGTTGTAGCCTGGGCAGATGTCATCAGGAGTCCTGCTTTCTGAAAAGCATCATGCTCTGGGGGTTAGCCTGAAAGGGTGTGATGCATTCTTCAAGGAGCCTAGAAAGAGTAAGACAATGAAAAAGGAACAGGTTTTTAGAGCAACAGAAACAAAAATGGAGAAATGAGAGGGGAAGGAGACAATCTAAAAAAATCAGACAGCAAAAGGCAGGAAGGGAAAGTGTGTATTTATCTAGGGGTTAGAAATAGCAATATTCTTAATATAAACTTCATCATGCTCATTAATAAAAAAAGGATGAATTTATGGAGGGTAAAAAACCCAATGTTCTACGTTTCTTCATTGGAATTAAACTGAACAGCCACTCCTTAGATCTGAAAAGCTCTCCTGAACCATCTACTTCACAAAAGTATAGTTACCTTCAAAAAGGTAACTAATAGGTTAGTAAGGCAACCTTTCCTATCTTTTTTTTTTTTTTTCCTCTTCTTGCTATGAGAGGGCAGAAAATAGGATTTCTTCCTATGTTCCTCCAGATTGTATGGTAGATGTTCCTGCAGGAAAATACCTCACAGAACATAATAATCTTTCATAACATCATCTTGCAAAGGATGCTTGACAATTAAGATACATCTTGAAAATAATATAAACTATGAATTAATAGCATATAAAGGAGATTTTAAAAGAGGTAGACAATATAAGAAAGACACAGAAGTTAAAATGAACAAACTCTAAACATGACCATTGCTGATCCCACAATTAAGGAGAAAAAAAACAATCAATCCTTGGAACTGGTTTGCTATCCCTATTACAATTAAAATAAGCCTCAGGAGTCAAAAGTGCTCAGATTGTGGTAATTTCCTTGGGTATTTGTGTGCAAGGAATATAGCTGTCTCTGAACATGAATGATAGCCCAAATGTGTAGGAAAAAAAATGTAAATAGTCCCAAGGCCAGCTGTGGCAGCAAAAACAATTTCTGAAAATGGTGTTGTATAAAAAAGAGAAACTAATTAGTCTTGGGACTTCCTGTATAGTGCTGTAAAGTGCAATCTAACATTCTTGTCAATTTGGAGGACTTCATTATAGATCATAGAGTTTTTCCACAGCATTGAGTACTTTAGCAGAAAACTTGTATCTTCTAAATGCTACTGGAATAGGATTTCTTAGCAACAACTGCTCCTCTGGCAGAGAATTACTGCTTCCCAGCTGAAAACAGTTTTTCAGACTTGGTGCCCAGATCCTTATATATGCTGTATTAATCAATTCAGGTTATTTGTGAAGAGTCAGTTGTTGCTCTTACTACAAAATGCAGATTTTGC
This sequence comes from Ramphastos sulfuratus, assembly GCA_013399055.1. Lineage (NCBI taxonomy): Eukaryota > Metazoa > Chordata > Aves > Piciformes > Ramphastidae > Ramphastos > Ramphastos sulfuratus. Next base: position 12,369 of record WBNM01013560.1, read on the forward strand.
AGGAGAGTTGTTCCAAAGTGAATCTTCTATTTGGACAATGTGATTTTTGAACAACTTACTGATTTGGTTTACTGTTATCTTGAGAATGATCACTCTATACTGTAGAAATAGTAGGAATGTGAAGCACAGCATGTACTACAAATAATGGTTTTCCATGTGGTCTGCCATATATTTGCAAAGGAAATGAAACTACTTTACATTTCTGAATAAGGACTTCTTTAGCTTCTGGAGATGCTGAGGTCTTTTCAGAGGTTGAGGCAGCAACGGAGGTAAATCCCTACTGCATATTATCCTATGCTTCTGAAGCTTCTGGACTGAACAAGTTGGCACAGAATTTGAATACCCTTAAAAATACAAACTAGAAGGAAAATAGAGATGATAATAATAATAAAAAATATTTGTAACTTGTCTCCTTTCTCCTATAAACAAGTTGTATGTTTGTCATTCATCAGACCACCACACTGCACTAGACCTATTTAGAATATTAGCAAATTAGTACAAGACTGCATTCAGTTGTCAAGAGAAAAATATATACTGGTCTTTTCCAAGTAGACTTAGGGCTCTTCCCACTGTCAGTCATCTATGCCATAAGGTGATAGGTTGCTTCATAATCCACTCAAAATCTAAAATAAGGATTTCACTTCTGTTAGGATATGGCAGATGCTGACATGTTTAAAACTAGGTTCAGAATGTGAACATGGGATTTTTTTCTGTTATTAAAGGAAGCAGAAGAAATGTTAAGACAGATTACTCTGACACTCGCAGACAGCAATTCACCAGTGTAGCTTATGATCTACATGAAACTCATTTTATCCTGCAATAGGTAATGACTGCAGCTTCACTGCTGCTTTAAAACCAGAGATTAACCATCTCTGGACACTCTGAAGGAATCTCCCAAAAATCTGTAGAAGACTATGATTGTAGTATCTAGCTTCATCTGTACACATATGACCCTCGAGATTAGGATCAGATAGGCTGAAAAGTTTCCCTAATAGTGTTGGAGTATATTTTGCAAGCATGGTATAGCCATGACCTTTGTGACAGAATGAGGAGAAAGAGATGGAAGAGGCCTCATTTGAAGGATCCAGAGGTATAGTCTGGCATCTGTTATCATATAAGTGCATTTGAACATAGGTAACATGTTTTTTAGTTAGGTCAAGAACTTAAAAATGACAGCAAAGCATTCCTGCAGAAGGACTCTCAGGTGCTGCTCAAAGAGTGAAATCTGCATCATGAAGAATAGAGAATGTTAAGCATTTTCCATATTCTCTTCTGCCCTTTGTAGAAGAATTTTGACAGAGGCATTGGACCACAGTAGAGTGATACCTTGAGTGAAGCCACAAGGAAGTTTCTTTGAGCAAATAGTAAAAAAAAATCCTACAACAGACTGGAAAGTCTTTCAGTCACTGAAAGAGCACGGAGCATCATTGAGATTGTGAAATGGAGATGGACCCTTAAAAGACCACCTTTGTCTCTCAAAAACCGTAGTAAGGATGATCAAGTTTGCTGCCTAAAAATGGCAACACCCACCAATATTCAAGAAGCCAAAGTAGCCTGGAGGGATGTCTCCCACACAACACAGGCATCCAGTGAGAAAATCCTCCCTAAAATCAAGAGAAAGGGTCTTCTCATGGACAAGAGCATACTGCATATGACTATGTTCATATTCATCAGATGTGACCTCATTTGAGATTTCAAGGGTCTAAAGCAATCCCCAAAAGTTTCAGAGTGCAAAACGAGCTCAAAACTGGTGCTGACATTTCATGCTAAACTAAAAATGTTTGTCAATACAAATTCCTCCAGGCCTAAGATGAGCAGGCACAGTTACTCATATGTAACATAACATTTTATTCTACTATCTGTCAGAGAAGTATACAGGACATCGAGTGCACATTGTCATTTCTTAAAGGCAACTGGTACTACGATTCCAATTTGCCAGCATTTTCATGGAAATGATAGCATTATCTCATTCCCGAGAAATTACTATGAAGCCTTTTCTGTTCTTAATTCTGTTTCTAAGACTTAGGTGGTTGCATTAACAGAATTTCTATTCCTTAGCACCTGTGAATTATGAAGCATATATGCAGAAAACCTATCAGGCTTTGGTTTTGTGTTTTGGCGTGCTTCAGAACAAAACTGTGTGTAGGGGTTTTAGATGATAAATAGATCTCCTGCATTTGCTAACATATTCATAACAGTCATCTTGTTCTCTGAGACTTTGGCTATGCAGGTTTTGCTCCCTCTGGGATCAATCTCCAGAAATCAACATTCTGTTTCAGCATATAGCAGCTGACCCCAAAGTTTTGTTTAAGCTGTCTAGCCATCTAGGATTTTCTAATTCCTTATCCATGAAAAAAAATCAGCAGAATAAATAATTCAACACAGTTACTTGCCCCTCTCAATTCTACTCATGAAACAGAAATGTTGTATTACAGTATTTCCTGTAGTCTTTTCTTGGTTAAAGTTCTGATTTAAATTTTAAATTTGAATAAAAAAAAACAAAACAAAACAATCAAACAAACTAAAACCCCCAAACAAAACAAAGCCAACAAACAAACAATAAAAAACAATGAAGATGAAATCTGATGTCCTGAAATTTAGTGAATTAAATGCATGTATTATGGCAGGCAAACAAGCCAAACAAGCTAATCTACTGTAACCTAACTGGACACCCTCAGTAATTTTCTGTACAGAGCTCTGCAGAGCTCGCTTTGTCCATATCAGTAAAGAATGATCATTCTGGTAGTTTAAATTTTCACAGATGCAATAATGTTCTTATGTTTTTTCACACATTTCTACTCTTAAAAAAGAATATCAGAAGCTATATATTTAAATAAGCAAATCATGCTCCTTTTCTTTGGGCTACCAGAAAAAATAAATCTCTTGAGTCTCAGAATAGATAGTTATAGGGCCGTAGTAACACAAGTCCTTGATTTTTGGTCACATCTGTGAAATAGATTGATGCAGGACGATATGACAACTGGGAAGCAAATTTGCTCTCTACTTATTAGTTTAACCACAGTTTCATTATGAGGTTGACAGCAATAATGGATTAAGGGAAAAATACCACTGCATTTCATTCCTCCATATGAAGTATTATGTCACATTGCAGTATGAACAGTGACATGTCTGTATGGTTGTCTTAAGCAACAGACAAGTAGAAACACAGGGAGAAACTAAAACATTTTGGCTCTGAAAACATGAGTGGAGAACGTGACTGTACACTTGACCCTTTGAAAAACTGTAAGAACCTCACAGTAAATTAAGATATGTCTGAGATTAGTCACATCCTAGAAAATACTGAATGCTAATGTTTTCACTGCAATCTGTTCCTCCAAAAGTTCTCTCCTTCACACACAGTGAATGCTTAGCTTTTTAGGAAGTGCTATACCCTGCATTTTTAATTAAGCATTTAATTCTTATGTCCTGCCACTACACCTTCTTCCCTGTTATAAACAATTGTGAAGTGGGATTTTTTCCCCATTTTTGTATTAGTACTTTCAGAATGCCTGCAGCTTTATAGAGATTTGTCAGAAATACCGGATCATATTGGTTTACTTGAAATTAATTACTGTAAATCCTTGACATATCAAGCAGTGTAAAAGTAGATAAGAGAATGAAATTTTGTATACATGACAAGAGTGCTTGTCTAAAATCCCTATGATCAATGACTAAGTTACCATTACGTTAGCAGTGTGTTGCAGAAAACACTGGCAACATTGCAGAAGTCTCTATTTTGGAACAATGTTAAATATTACAAAAACTATTATTATTACAGAATCACAGAATTAACCAGGTTGGGAAAGACCTCTAGGATCATTGAGTCCACGCTATCACCTAACCCTTCTAATTAACTATACCACGGCATTAAGTGCCTCATCCAGCCTCCTCTTAAACACCTACAGGGAGAGTGACTCCACCACCTCCCTGGGCAGCCCATTCCAATGCCACTCACTCTTTCTGTGAAGAACTTCTTCCTAACATCCAGCCTAAAGTCCAAAATGCAAAATTTATAAACAAAACAAATAGATAATGTAGCGGGTTCAAATGACTTTTCATCATGTGCAAAAGTTGCTCTGACAATGTTCTTAAATCTTTCAAGTATGTTTTTGTTTTATAAAAGCTGTTACCATACAGTTTAAAGCTGGAAAATGAATACTGCACTCCTGTCATACACATTATTGGACAGGCATTGCAGTTGCACATTAGCCCTTCTTTCCAGTTTAAAGCAGAGGCGGTAAGTAGAAGATTCTAAAAGTTCATTGATGCTCCCAGAGTTTGCTTGGCTAGTTTTTGTTAGGAGTCTTTCAAGTGAACAACTTAAGCTTGTTGGCCATTTATGTAAATTTCAAGGTGCCTACTTGATGATGTTGTGCCTGCTTGTAACTTAGGGCCACAATCAGAACAGTCCAACTCAACAGCAAGGATGCTACTTGCGTCCATGATCCCTTTGCTTACCACACAGAACACCTGGAGGTAACCATTCACATTACATTTATTTATAAGGCCATTGCACTTTGGGGCGCAAAATCCAGTGAGGTTTGGGTCTGTCAGTGCTCCACTGAGATGCCTGAACACTCTTAAGTGCTGGTAGCTTCTTCCATGACACTAACAACTGGGAGAAAAGCACCAGCAGCAGCTTCTCTGAAGCTTTGCTTCTTGTCAGCGTCTAGAAAAATGCATGTTCTTCCCCTAGATGTAGAAAAGCATTTAGGATGAGGGGCAGGGCTTCAAAACCATAAAACCAAAAATGACAGAAAAATTGCCAGTGGGCATACATTGGAAGAAGTACATACATCTGGAATTCCCTTTGCTTCAATTACTTGTCCTTTATTGGAGATCCTAGTGGAAATAGAACAAAGTTCATATTGGGAACATGGTGCTTTTGTTTACCTGTTGTTTGTTTTGGTTTTTTTTCCCTGTAGGATGCTACTTAAAAAAAAAAAAAACCACAGGTTGCTATTTTAAAAACGAAACAACGCTGCTGTCAACATTCACCACACCTCTTTGAAACTGACTCACAAAGCTCATTATTCACATTTTAAAAGCTTTTCTCACTAAGGAAATCAGTACCCGAGAGGTGTGTGTGTTTGGGCGAAGCACACTGGTCAGACTGATTCAGACTGCACTGTCAACTCCCAGGATCTGGAGCACTTTCTGAGGCTTCACAGTAGATCCCCTGTAAAACCGTTAAAAACCCGAGTATCTGAAACAAGGCTTAGCGTGTCTTCCAAAAGAGCTCTCAGCTCTCGACGACTACGGGGTGCAGTCGTTTGAGATTTTTAATGTTACGATTTCACAAATGAGCCTGAGGTTCCCAATAATAAAGGGCCAGCCGCCTTTGGTAAGGGCGAGCTCCATCCTTCACTGCTCCTGAAGCGGCTTAGGCACGTAACTAAAATTTATGACAGAAGCTGCCGAGGATTTTCGCTCGCCCCCTCCTGCTTACCCCAGTTACCAGGCTGGTGTCTCTGGGCTGTGCGGCGGCATTCCCTCTGGCCCGGTGCAGGTTTCCCGCTGGATACGGCCCGTGGGCGGCTTCGGCCCCGATGCGGCGTGAGCCACTGGGTTTGCCCTCCTAGGCTCCGCGCCGTCGGGCGGGCACAGGCTGAGGCCAGCGCCGCGGTTCTGCCGCCGGAGGGGCCGGTCGCGCCCTGTCGCGCCCCTGGCAGCAGAAGCGACAGCCGCGGGCAATCTTAGTCCGGCGCGGTGCGTCGCCTCCTGCGGGCATCGATTACCGTGCTGTGGGGAAATTCACCCGCTTAACGCCCTTTCCGTGGCTTCAGCCGCTCTCTTCTCATGTGTGATGAATGAAAGTTTGGGTGGTAGCGTGTATGTATTTACTTACTTGAACTCGGGGTGAACTGGGCCTGGTTTGCGGGTAGGTACCTGAGCGCCTACGGAGCCCGGGCCCCCGGAGCAGCTGCTATACAGCCGGGTGCCGATGTCGGCCGTGACGCGGACTTTAGACGTGGCTCAGCCCGAGCCGGCGGCCGGTTTTGCCCCAAAGGTTGGGAATGCTTTAGAAGATTAGCGACTCCCGTAATCCGAGGGCGCTGGGTGCCGGCCCGGTTTAAGGTCAAAGAGGGGCCTGAGTGCGGCTGTGGGGGGGTCACCCAGCCCTTTCGCCCCGCCCCGAGCAGGGCCAGGGGAGCCGGGCGCCGCCGCCCCCGCTGACGCCTCTGCCTTTCCTTCCTGCAGCAGGGCCCGGGGAGCCGCGGCGCCCACCCGGGCGGCCCGG
>WBNM01013560.1:19479-92963 GCA_013399055.1 Ramphastos sulfuratus
CGGAGCCGCCGCCGCCGCCGCCCGCCGCCCGGCAGCCGCGGGAGCCCTTCGCGCCCAGCCACGGCAGCGCCTTCCACCTGCCCGAGCCCCAGCACGCCGCCGCGCTCTACTACGCCAGCTCCACGCTGCCGGCGCAGCGGGTGAGCTCCCCGTTGCCCGCACAGCCCGGCGGCTCCCCCACCAAGCTGCCGCGGGCCGGCTCCGCCGCCGAGGGCGCCGCCTACGCCACCGCGCAGCGCCTCTCCTCCCCGAAGCAGTCCCCCAGCCGCCTGGCCAAGTCCTACAGCACCAGCTCGCCCATCAACATCGTCGTCTCCTCGGCGGGACTGTCGCCGTCCCCCATCCGAGTGACCTCCCCGCCCACCGTCCAGTCTAACATTTCCTCCTCTCCTATCCACCAGTTAAGCTCCACCATTGGCACTTACGCCACCCTGTCGCCTACCAAGCGGCTGGTTCACGCTGCCGATCAGTACAGCAAGCACTCCCAGGAGCTGTACGCCACCGCCACCCTGCAGAGACCCGGCTCCCTTGCAGGTAAATCGCGGCCGGCAGTGTTCTGGGTCCGCGGCGGCGGGGGAGGNAAAATTTCCAGTTTCATTGCTATAGTAACAGCTGCTATGCTCATATGTTCTCTTGTGTGACATAAATAGATTTGAAGATAAATAGGATACATAAAGAGATTTGGCTGTGTTTATCAGGCAGGTACACAAGTTTTTTCCTAGAGTTAAAAACCTCGTCCCCCTTTCTCCTCTCACCCATCACCTCTCCCCCACTCCAACAGTTGTTGACATCCTGTACAGTTCCAGTAGGTCTAAAGATACAGATTAAATCGAGTGATGATAACATACCATACTAATGTATCATCTTGTAAGAACTGACTTCTTTTTTCCTATGTAAAGAGTGGTGTTTTAAAGACTTCTTTCTGTTTATATAACACTATTTTTGAAGTTCGAAATGTGTAAAGAGATGACATCACTAAGTGATGCCAAAATTGAAGTCTCGCAGCACTTACGTTAATCATGTTGTCAGATACTCAGTCTCAAATTACAAAATGGTTTATTTAGCAACTACTTTATTACAACTTCTCCCCACTGTAGTCCAACATTGTTTGCCACAGTCTTTGTAAAGTAGAAATGTGTAATACCCACAGACTTAATATTTTAGAGAGCTTTGCAGCTTTGTCCTATAGCAAGATCTGTGTGAGTCCACACAGGTATGAAGGGAACTCTCAGCATCAAAGGAACAGGGGATAATTCAGTTAAGCGCTTCTGGGTATGAACTGTCAATATTCTCTTGATTTTTCTTTATCTTTGTTATGTGGTAGAAGTCTTTGCTTTAGGAGATTTCTAACAGATGCAGTCCCTATTTATTTCTGTACTTTTACCGTTGGAATTTGTGTTGTTTTGGTTTTTGAAGAAACCTGTGATAGCTTAGTCAAAGATTGTTCTGTAGGACTTAAGGGCCATGACTCTGAAGTTCTAGAATGTGGGAGAAGCTGTTCATCCCATGCTAGATCCAGGTTGCAACATGGACTTAGACTTTTTTGGGCTTTTTAAAAAGGCCAGTAGCGATTGTACAAGCATTCCTAATGGGGTATTTGACTTTGATTTGAACAAAAGTTATGAATCTGGCATTCATTTTCCTGGATTACTTCCAAGTAAAAGCTTTTGATAGGACTTCCTCTGCATCTTGCATAATATAGGTACTTCCCTCCCTGCCTCTTTTTAGGACCCACTGCGAAGAGTTGCTTATCACTGATTTATGGCTCGGCTGAGCGAAAAGCTTACATATGCATGCATTTAGGAAGTGGATGGTAGATTTTAGCATGGCAGGGGAATAATGATTGATCATTTGTTAAAGCTGGTAAAGCAAATGTTGTGCTAATCAGAACAAATGTAGCCATCTTCAGAGTTACTGTAGGCATTTGCTTTAAAGATATGCCAAAAAAATAATCTTAGGTCTTTTATAACAAATGGAAAATCTGTACCTTGAGGAAGTATTAGGTGACAGATACACAGAGATAGTGTTGCCAAGTAAAAAAAATAAAATTTGGGAAAAAAAAAAAAAGAAAGAAAAATGAAAGTGGAAGCAACAGTATGTTAGTAAATAAGGTGCTGTTTTTTTCTCCAGGATGGTGACATGCTTTTCAAGTAGTCCTTGAAAGGAGCTCTATCACATGACTCATTCTTTTGCAAAAGTTTTCTGTAGTGTGCTTCCACCCCTTATTTGCCATTACCATTCTGTAGTTGTTCCTCAGGGCCTCCTGCCATCCCCGAGTTACACATTTGCTAGCAGTGTTAAGTGCCTGACTAATCTTCCAGACTTTCACTGGATTCACTGAAGTCAGTGGACTACAGAGGCTTAAAACCGGCCTGTGCTTTAGAGTTAGACATGATCAGATGTTATGGATGCTGCTAAGACAGTCTTTGTTTTATTTCCCTGTAAGCATTTTTACTCAGGTTTGATATTTGAACTGTAAGTATATCATATTGCAAGAGTTTTCCATTCATTGTGTTAGAAATCATACCCACTGAAAAGGAGAGATAGCAGTTGTGTGTTGAAAAATAAATGTTCAGTAAATGAGAATTTTGCTTCTTGTTCACAACATCCAAAGATGGGTTGTTGTTTTGTTTCTGTTTTTCTTTGAGAGAGAGGAGGAGGCGGAGTGGAGAATTGTTGTCACATTGCACTGATTGATAGCTTGCCTACTGTGAATAATGTGAAGTTGCATTGGTATGTATGTGTCATCATGGGGATGATGTTACTCAAAGTAATTTTTTTTTCTCCTTTTTTTTTTTTAATCTAAGTATTTGTAGTAATTACTAGGGATACAAGGAATGCAAACAATGCACGTGTTTTCAAGTATCATGCAAAAAAAAAATAAATGACTACTACTGGGTCTGAACAAACCACATGATATCAGTACCAGGGTTGGATATTTAAAAGAGAAGACCTTCAAATACAATCATTTTTTAAAAAAAATATTGTAATTGAAAGTAACCTTGTGTACATGGCAAACATAGGTTGTTTAAACCCAAATCTCTGTGAGATTTAATACTGAAGAGATGTCATTATTTATACTAATTGCCTACAAACTCGATTATGAAACAACTTCAAATTACAAAAATGGCAATTCTTAGACTGCAGCCTGAATTTAAAATAAGACGTGCAGCAGCATGCAATGACTCAGTTTTAACCAAGTAACCTTAGAAACGTCTTCAGAAACGCTTTTTAGTCTAGTTATACTTGAACTGTTACCAGTGCCAAGCATGTACATGGATGGGTATGTGTGTACATGTATATACAGTGATTCTCGTGAGCATGCACTTACAGTTTTTATTCTTAGTCTAGATGCCTCATTGCTATGATCTGCAATTACAGTTTTGGATTTTTTTTTTTTGCTGCTCCAAAGTGTATTGACTGTTCAAGCAACAGTCTGAATCCCAAAAGCACAGTTTGTAAATACCTGCTTGCAGCTTCCACATGTGGACTGAGCAGCAGAGTGCTGCTGGAAGCCAAACTCAACAAAGCAGCCCATTTTGCTGGGAAGAAGTGTCTAGGAGACCAAGCAGCAGAAACATGGCAAAAACCCTTTAAGGAGGCAGATCATTGCAGATGCGCCCACTCTTGATAGCCCTCTGAAGAATGTCCTGCTGGGACAGTAGTGAGTTTGCTTAGGAGCAAAGGGAGAGTAGGTTGTGGATGGATGTTACTGAGGTAGATTTTGCCTCAGGTTATGTGCTGGGGAAGCAACCCTGATGTTGCAGAGCCACTCCTGCTTCTTCACCCAGGTTAGGGAAAACAGTGGACACATAAGACTAGGACAGGTAATTTTATGCATTACTTTATTACAAAAACCCCCAAACAAAGCAGCTAAATACATTTGAAGACTGCTTCACGCTCCAACAGCTGTATTAAAAGGTAAGGTTTAAGAAATGAGTGTTGGTGTGAACCACTTTGTATAATGTTAGGTGAACAGAATATTATGCACCTATTCTTCATGTAGTGGTGGCATGTTCTGCTGAAAGAAGAGCTGCAGTATCTCAGACTGCTGAAAGTGCTCAGCCTCATATCTTCGAAGAGAATCTTCTCTCAGGTCCCTGTAAAATCAAAAAGAGTCTGTCTTTTCTGAGGTAGGATTGTTTGTATGCATGTGTAATGTTGATACTAAAATGGCACTAAAGTAAAAATCCCCATCTCTGCAAGTGTTTAACAGACATATAGATGTGGTACTAACGGACATGATTTAGCACCAGACTTGGTAGTTAGGTTATGGTTAGACTCAATGATTCTGATTCTGTGTTTAGTACTTGTGAGCATACATGCATCCACCCTCTTCATTGATACCTCTGCTGTGGTGGTTTGGTCTTGGCTGGGGACCAGATGCCCACCAAAGCCACTCAATCTAAGACCTCTTTAGATGGATAGGGGAGAGGGAAATATACCAAGAGGCCCAAGATAGAAGCAGCTTAATAAGGCAGAAATGAAAACAAAGGCTGTGTGCAGAGGCAAGAGCAAACAAAGATACTATTCTCCGCTTCCCATCAGCAGACAAATGTCCGATCACTCCTGGGGAAGCAGGGCTTCAATACGCATAGCAGTTGCTCTGGTGGACAAACCCTATTAACAAATACCCTCACACTTCCTTCTTTGCTTTAGCTTTTATATCTGAGCTCATGTCATATGGTATGGAATACCCCTTTGGGCAGTTTGGGTCCGCTGGCCCATCCATGTCTCCTCCCAAGACCTTGCCCACTCCTCAGCGTGCTGCTGGGGCAGAATGTTGGAAAAGCACAGCCCTGGTCTTCAGCAGCAGCTGAAACACTGGTGTGTTATCAGAACACCTTCCAGCTACCACTGCAAAATGCAGCACTACAAAAGATGCTGTGGGGAGAGCTAACTCCATTTCCACCAAACCAAATACGCTGTCTGTAGGGGAGAAGTAACTCTTAGCGGAGTTAGATAGTATTAAAATAAATATTAGTGATATCAAGTTAAAGTAAGCCTCTTTGTGAGTTTTAAGCTATATACAAGTAAAATCCTCTTTTTAGACTGCATCAAACCCAAATTCCCACCAACTTTTGCAAATGCAGACAAGAATTTACAACGTGCATCATTATTCAGCTTTTGGGCAGGACATTATACATAAGGAAGGTACAAGCATAGTATTAACCCACAACCAAGGTGGATCTAAATTACCCCAGAATTAGAAGCTCTCTGTGCCTTAAAATCCCCACCTGAGACACAGGACTGAACTAATAAAACAGTCACGATGTGATGTGCAGTTATACTTCTTTGGACAGATAATGAAGGAAAATACTTGGGTATTTTAGCTTTAAAATATGTTGTGAGACTTGGGCTGTTGATATGATTGATCATAACAAACATGACATTCAGGAGGTGTTTAACCTGGTGTTTTTGGTTTTTGTTTTTTTTTTTAAGTTTATTTTTATGGAATCTGTGAGTGTGTATAAATTTATATATTTAATAGGGAAATGGTTTAATTAATTTTAACCAAAGTAGTTTTCTGTAAGTGCTGTCAGAGCCTTTACACATGGGAATATTCTTAATACAGTGTATTTTGTTCTGGGGCAGACAGTGCAGTCCTAGGAGTTGTTTGTTTGTTTTTATCCTTCTACTTTTATTTGTTTTGAGACTATTTCTTTTCAGACACCAAAATGACAAAGGATTTTGAGACATCAGTAGTATTTCAGAGACTTAGAGTTTGGTATCTTTCTGGTACTAAGTTACTTGTTTCTGCATTGTAACCTTGAGGTTGAAAGTGCTGATGTTGGTCTTGGAGCTGATAATAATACATGACTTCAGTGTTTGCTTTTCTTTGCTGCTAGTTCTACTTCTGCCTCTTCCTTCAGCTATGATTACATTACTAATTGTTACAATTCAAACATTTACAATAGTGCACAATTCCAACAGGGACAAGGTATCCAAGATGGACAATGTACAGCAATAATGCTGAAGGAATAAGAAAAGTGTTTTTGAAATATTAATACCATGGTTTTTATTCCTGCATCTTTCAGATCTAGTTTACACAAAATGAATCTACTTGTAGGAGAGGGGTAATTGAGAAGAGATGGATACAGAGATCTCATGTATGCAGAGATCTCTTAGAGCTAATGAGTGGGAGCTTTGGCTTTCTCTGTGAGCAAATGCTACACATAAATCTAAACTTGGGTCCTGTTCTCATGCTGACCATAATGTTTCTCTTTGCTTCCTGTTCTTAATATAGGAAATCATTTGACTGATTCTCCCAATGGTCTTTCAGAGGGGTGTGAAATAAAATAATAGTGCAAAATAACAAGCCCTTAGGCAAAGAAAAACAGTCTACAGCATTGCTGAATATGTGTTGAACTGATATGAAGCTGCAAGTATTTTATCTGAATGACTCTGGGAAACTGAGTGGCAGTAGCTGTTTCAGGGCTTTTAGGTGAATGCAGCACCAAATGTGCTTCTGGTCAATACTGAAGCCTGTGCTGTTGCTTGTAACCACACAGCCTGGCATGCATGACCTCTGCTCCCGAACTTCAGCAGTGTACCTAAGAAAGCCAGAGTTCAAATGGAAGTCTACATATCACTGGAAGGAATTTCTTAAACTTCAGAACAGCATTTTAAAAGTCTGTGCTCATAACCTGCTGAAAAGTAGCATGAAAAGTTGCTGAAGTCAGCTAAAAGCTAGCACAGAAAGTGTCTGTGGCAGAAAGATGGTCAATCTGAGGAGCTGGAATTCCTCTGACAGTTCTTCTTGACTACATAAATCTGAAGAAATATATGAAGTTGAAGAGCAGGGCTTTGGGAAGCTAACTTTTTGGAACTTTTGTTCAGAGCAATAGAAATAGAATAGCCAGTGTTGTCACTCCAGTTCATGTAGTTGTGGCTTGCTATGTTGGTTTGTAGTACTTCTAGTACGTGAGATTACAGGATGAGTCTGGGACCTCATGAACCTCATATGCCAGACTTTTGGATCTTGAAAGCATGCTAGTAAGGCTGTCTTTTCTGTGATGGTTACCATCCCTTTTGTTTTCAGATCTGAATGGTATCCTCATGTACCTGTTTTCCTCTTTAGTTGCCAGTTGCTATGTCCTCCCAAACATCTTTGGCCTTGAACTCACTTAGCAGAAGGGAGCACTGGGGAGGCAGAACGAAGTGTGTGGAATAGGGAGTGTTAAACCAGGGGAAGATTCCCTTCAACTCAAATTTCTGATGCTTGGGCTTTTGTGGCACCAGTGAAAATACTTGCTCGTGTTGTGCAATCTAAACTGGCTAAAGGCACTCATGGAAACTGTAGCTTCCTCAGGGTCCGAAACTCCATTGCAAGGCCTTACCCAGTAGCCTAGAAATGTTTGTCACTGAAGTCTCAATACATAGTGACAGAAATCTTTAATCTCTCACGGTCTTCAGGTTAAGAGAAGTGAGAACATGTCCTTTGTTTTTTCTGTGGTAGGAAACTTCATCAAGTTGCTGTGGCACACAAACAATTAGTAGCAGCTGAAATCTGTAAAGTCAGTACACAGCTCACCAGTAACAAGCATTCATTTGTTGGGATATCTAATTAAACTTTTTGCTTGTTGTGTGCACACACCAACCTCAATGCAGTGCAGGTGCCTCTGATCAAAAGTAAAGTGATTAGCTATGGCAGGAAGATTGCAAACTATGAAGCTGAGGAGGGCTCTGTTTTTTTAAAGCCACAACTTGAGAGAGAAGGTGCAGGTGGCTGCCCGTGCTGAGACACAAAGTGCTCACAGGTGGAATACATTAGCCATCAGTGCTGGCTGCCAGAAACTACATGAGACCAAGTTTGCTCCATGAGAAATCATGGCAGATAAATGAGGCAATTTTTCTGTAATTGTAAGGTCAAACTTGAAAATCACCTAGATATGGACCCAGAACAGACAGAATACTTTTTGGTTTTATGAAAGTGGTACTTTTTGGTTTTATGGAGGGCAGTGAGATATTGTCCGACAGTAATAAAATCATGGAGCTGTATATTATTATAAGTGGGTAGAAGCAAAAGTAAGAGTTTAATATGTTAAAAGGAGAAACACCAATTGATGAGTAATTTTACAGTCATAAGACATGACATAAGAAGAGCCAGTTGGATGGCATAGACTTTTAGTAAGTACATGGAGTTGGGAATTGTAGCCGTCAAGTGAAGAAAAGAAAAGTGCCTTATTAGTTTGAGTACATGTAGTCTTAAATCTCAGGCAACCCTCACTTTTCTGAGGAAAGTTTTGCATGTGCTTTTATGCATTTATCTCTTCCATGGTGTTTGTCTATATATCGCCTTAAGGCCTCTTAAACTCCTCTTCAAACTCAGGTGTGAAGCATCCCTTTTATCAGATAGCCAGCTGTGATGCCCTGGGGCAGTAAAACCTTTTGATCATAGGACTAAAGCCTCCCTGGATTTAAAAGAGTTTTGCATGGGAGGTAAGCGAGGGTCTAGAAGGAGCTGTGGCCCTCTGATACTGGAGCGTATTTCCTGTGTGTGGGGAGCAAAAGGACTCTTCTGTATGGGCTCCTTCCCCCATCTACACCTCCCTGAGCATTCTGGTCCGCAGGGGTGCAGTCACCTTTAGACATACTCACCAAAAGGTGCCACAGTCTCTTCAAAGGCTTTGTGTCAAAGTCCTGGGAACACGATTTGCAAAGGAGGGTGAGTCAGAGTCTTTCAGATAGTTGTGGGGGAAGGGCGAAAGGTGGAGGAAGTCAGGCAATAGCCCATGTGTGTTTGGGACTAATATGCCCTGAAGAAAAGGAGGACCCAGCAAAAGACGAATTCCAGACTGGGTAATCAGTGCTTTGTTGGACATTAAAAGAACAATGGGTAGGAAGGATAATACAAGACATGAAGGTGATATGTGGTCAATGGGATAATTTGCAACCAAACCAAAGTGTACTGGAATAACCTACTTACTGACATTTTAGCTCATATCTGATGTCTTTCTGTTTTCCTACTGTGGCTCTGAGCAGGCATTTTCTGTAGTGCCACTTGGGAACTGTTCAGTTAAGGTAGAGAAGATGAATATTCTTGCAGGAGAATAGTTGAGAAAGGACCAGGGCAAAGAAGCATTGTCAGTTTGTCATTTTGATAATCAAATTAGTGGAAAGGATGCCACTAATAAAGTCCCTCAAGTATAACTCTTCAGGCCATTTGAAAAATGCTTTTTCATTTCACTGTCTTGTCATAGAAGCCTGAAATATGCCAAGGTAACTTTTTGATAGCAGAATTTAGGAGGTATTTTCTGAGGAGAGAAGGATAAATCCTACTTAGAAACTGAATTTTGCAGGTCAGAAGGAAAGAGTAGAATTGGAACCAAGCTAATAATGCACCTAAATGTGACCTTTCAGTATTTTAAGGGGGCCTATGAGAAAGCTGGGGAGGGAATTTTTAGGCCATCAGGTAGTGATAGGACTCTAGGGGGAATGAAATAAAGCTAGAAATGGGGAGGTTCAGACTGGATGTTAGGAAGATGTTCTTCAGCATGACAGTGGTGAAACCCTAGAATGTGTTGCCCAGAGAGGTGGTGGAAGCCTCACCCCTGGAGGTTGTGATGGTTTGGGAGTTCCCCACCACCCCGTACTATGAAAATCACCCAGACAAGACTCAGCCTGCTGGAAGTTAAGGACTGAAGCTATATTTACAGCTTAGCACAATATACAAGCAGCTGTATACACAATATACATTAATATTTACAGAAATATACAAGTTAAAGGTAATACAGAAACACAATACCCCTCCCAGAAAATCAGAGTCCCCAAGAGGGGCTCCAAACCACCCTTCCACCTTCTTTCCACCCCTCTACCTTACCCCAGGATCTGCCTTATGTGCAAGATGAGTGTGGAGGATGGGCAAGGGGGATTAGAAGCAGAGTTATTAGTTAGGTTACACAGCAGAAAGCAGAAGACGCACCAGCTCCCAGAGAGACTCTCTCTCTTATCTATATTTGTGTTCTTGTTCTTATACATCTCAGGAAGCCTATGAGTGAAGTAGACATCACCACTGTTTTCTTTTCACAGCCTATAATCTAATTTTTCTCATTAAAATATTCCAGTTAGCCTCAAACCAGCACAGAGGTGTTTAAGGCCAGGCTGGATGAGGCTCTAGACAGCCTGATGTAGTGTAAGGTGTCCCTGCCCACGACAGCGGGATTGGAACTAGATGATCCTTGTGGTCCCTTCCAACCCTGACTGATTCTAGGATTCTAATAGCTAGTTACAAATTAGGGATATTTGGCTAAAAACAAGAAAAGCAAAATGCCTGGATGACCTGCTGACTACAGTATGTCTCAGCCATCAATGCTAGGAACATAATAGACCGTTTTGTGGCTTAATCACATAAAAAGCAAAATTGGGTGTGTTATCACAGAATCACAGAAAGCATCTGGTTAGAAGAGATCTCAAAGGTCATCCAGTCCAAACTTCAACGCAGTACTGAAGGGTCAACATTAAAGCACGTCCCTAAGCACCAGGACCACACAACNCAGGCCCACACAACACTTGAACCCCCCCAGAGACGGTGACTCCACCACTGCCCTAGACAGACCATTCCAATGTTTGGCAGCTCTTTCAGTAAAGAACTATTTCCTAATATCCAGCCAAAACCTCCCCTGGCACAGCTTCTAAACACTTCCTCTAGTGCTGTTGCTTGTCACCAAGGAGAAGAGGCTGCCCCCTCCTCAGTCCAACCTCCCTTCAGGTACCTGTGGAGAGTGATAATGTTTCACCTCAGCCTTCTCTTCTCCAGACTGAACAACCACAGCTCCTCAGACCATGTGCTCTAGGCCCTTCACCAGCCTTGTTGCCCTTCTCTGGACACACTCCAGCACCTCAATATCCTTCCTATAATGAGGGGCCCAGAACTGAACACAATACTTGAGGTGTGACCTCAGCAGTGCTGAGTACACAGGGATGATCTCTTCCCTGTTCCTGCTGCCCACAGCATTTCTAATATAAGCCAGGATGGCATCGGCTTTCTTGGCCACCTGGGCACACTTCTGACTCGTATTCAGTCAACAACCAAGCGGTACCCACAGGTCCCTCTCCAAGCTGCAGCTTTCCAACCACACATCCTCAGGTCTGTAGTTTACCATGGGGTTGTTGCGACCCAGGTGAAGGACAAATTTACTGAGGGTACTGAGGGTTCATCCAGATCATTAATAAAGATATTAAAGAGCATGGGCCTGAGTACTGAACCTTGGGGGACACCACTGGTGTCTGGGCCATACTTAACTTCTTTCATCACCACTCTTTGGGCCCAGCCACCCAGCCACTTTTTATCCAGTGCAGAGTGCACTTATCCAAGCCTTGTGCCATGCGTTTCTGAAGGAGAAGGCTTTGGGGCACAGTGTCAGAGGCTTTACTAAGGTCCAGGTAGACAACATCCACAGCTTTCCCTCATCCACCAGGCAGGTCACCTTGGTGTAGGAGATCAGATCAGTCAAACAGGACCTGCCTTTCATAAACCCATGCTGACTGGGCCTGATCACCTGCTTGTCTTGTTAGTACTGCGTGATGGCACTCAGGATGACTGCTCCATGACCTTTCCTGGCTCCAAGGTCACACAGACAGGCCTGCAGTTCCCTGGATCATCCTTTTGGTCCTTCTTGTGGATGGGTGTCACATTTGCCAGCCTCCAGTCAACTGGGACCTCCCTGGCTAGCCAGGACTGCTGACAATTAATGGTGAGTGGCTTGGTGAGCACTTCTGCCAGCTCCTTAAGTACCCTTAATGGGTGTTTCCAATCGGGTCCCATAGACTTGTGCACATCTAAGTGGCACAATAGCTCATTGATCATTTCTTCCTGGATTGTGGGGGCTGCTTTCTGCTCTCCATCCCTGTCTTCCAGTTCCAGGGGCTGAACCCTCAAGGAGCAACTGGTGTCACTGACAAATACTGAGGCAAAGTAGCTGTTTAGCAGCTCAGCCTTTTGCTTGTCTTTGGTCACCAGGTTCCCTCCTTCATCCAGTAGTGGGTGGAGGTTCTCCCTGGCTCTTCTTTTGTGGTTAAGATACTTACAAAAGCACTTTTCATTCTCTTAAATGACCCTGGCCAGATTGAGTTCATGTTGAACTTTGGTCTTTCTAATTTTCTTCCTACATACCCTTGCAAGACTCTTGTTCTCTTCCTGAGTTGTCTGCTCCTCCTTCCCTGTTGGCAGGCTTTCCTTTTCTTCCTGAGGTCTAGCCAAAGCTCTCTGCTTAGCCAAGCCAGTTATATGTGGTAGGACTTCATGTGAGGATCTGTATACAACTGTTACCCACTCTAGCCAAGAAGGAATCTTTCCAGCCCTCTTCTGAACTGCTCTGCCTTCATTATCATGAAATTAAGAATCCTTCTGTACATAGTCCTGACTTATGTGCTTTCTTCTTAAGAGCAAAAGGGCTGCTTAGCTTATGTAGGTACTATTAGTAAACAGAAGTTACATATCAAGACTAATGAATCCTGGTAAGAGTAAATAATGTTTTGAAGGATTTACCGATCTTTTTTAAAAGACAAGATCAGTTGAGTCCCCGGCAGCTTTTAGGATAGTAGCATCTCACCAATGAGGGAATTGGAGCAAAAGGTATCATATGAGTGACTTGTTTTCAGCAGCAGGCTTTGCTCTCAGGGCTTTGACTAACCAGCCTTGATGTGTATCCCTGGAAAATCTTAGTGAACTACTGCTCTTCAGTTTTCCCCTCGCAGAATTGAAACTGGTAGCCATGTTAAAGATAGATTCATGAGCCATGATTGCACTTTGTCTCATCTCTGAACAAGCTTCAGTTTTCAAGGCTTACTCATCAAAATTTTGCAGTTCCTTAAGTCTAAAGTTGGAGGTTCCTGTCTAGTTCTTGTTATTCATTTCTGTGTTGCACCTTAAACTGCTTTTGGGAATAATTTGAAGCTAATGCTGAATGTAACTGTGCAGTCTCCTTCAAAGAGATCTAATTTGTTTCTAGCCTGCTATCTTATGAGTTTGGAATTCAAGCATTAACTGGATTTCTTAGCTGAGAAATCTCTTTTTTAGTCTAAGGTTTATCAAGATTTCTGTGGATTACATATCACTGATTTTCTCAGTCTGCAGTAGGTTTCAGACTGCTTTTGTAAATTACACAAAACTTTATACAAATGTCTTCAGCCAGACATATGATTGTGTAAGTGTTGCCTTCAGAGGTGAGTCATCCATTTGACATGCAAATTATGTCGATTTGCATTTAGGAATAACCAGGAAATAATTGTGGGACAGTTGAGAATCCTTCAAGTGTTTGTCACCTTTGGATTAACATGGATCCCATCCTTGTAATTTAAATTACTGTCAAAGCCCTTCTTAAAGCCGAAGCCTTCCAGTGCTTTATCGTAAAGTGCTCTGTACACGTTTCTTTTGTCTTCAGTCTGCCTTCCTCTTGCCACTGACCTTCTGTCACCGTTTGTTTCTTGCAGCATTTGTCATGACTGTTTCCATTTAGCATGGACACTCTGCTCAAGTGACAGGACTGTTTCAGTTTATGATCCTTTCCTTGCCATGCCTCTCAGGGATAGTCTGAGTTTGTGGGATTGATGGCACATCTCAACATCTGTTGTGCTGGTTTTATTTATTTTCTTTTCTTGCTTTTTTTTTGTTTTGTTTGTTTTTTGTTTTTTGTTTTTGTTATTGTTGTTGGGTTTTTTTGTTTAAGTTAGTTGCTGGGGAAAAAAATAAAGCTCTGTAGCCATTCGTTTCACCTTTTACATACTGTTTATCATGGAGGAATTTACACAAAAGATTCTTACTGAGTTCCTGGAACTTGTATACTGAAGATTTCAGAGGGCTTCAGCAGCTCTCCTATGGGGACAGGCTGAGAGAGTTGGGGCTCCGCAGCCTGGAGAAGAGAAGGCTTCCAGTAGACCTTAGAGTAGCCTTCCAATATCTGAAGGGGACTTACGAGGAGGGCTGGGGAGGGACTATTGACAAGGTCTTGCAATGACAAGACAAGGGACAATGGGTTTAAACTGGCAGAGAGGAGATTTAGACTAGATGTTAGGAGGAAGTTCTTTGCAGTGAGGGTGGTGAGACACTGGCACAGGTTGCCCAGGGAGGTTGTGGCTGCTCCCTCCCTGGAGGTGTTCAAGGCCAGGTTGGAGGAGGCCTTGAGTGACCTGTACTAGTGGGAGGTGTCCCTGTCTATGGCAGGGCGTTGGAACTAGATGATCCTTGATGTCTTTCCCAACCTAAACCATTCTATGACTTACTATTGTGTGATTGCTATGTATTAATAAGCATAATGAAGTAAAAGAGAAAACTTTATTTGTGAGATACGATTACTCTAGCCTAAACTTTGCTGAAATCCTTGTGCTCCTTATGATCACTGTGTTAACACTATTCCTTTGTCTCTGTATTCAGCATTTCTTTTATTTTAAGTAAACCTGTTAGAGTTGCTTTAGGTTATAATGATTTTAGCAATAGGAGATTATTTCAAATGTTATAGTGCTGGTCTTGATGTGTACATAATGGGAAGCAACCTAAAGTCAGTTTGAATAATGTTATGATACCTGCTTTCGATTAATCAATTGCTAGCCTAAACCTTTTTACAGGCATAAGTAAATTCTTAAGTTTGAATGCATTCAAATAATTTATGTGTGCATTTAATAGAAGTTCCATGCTTTAACTCATGTTTTAAATGCATTGAGTCTCAAATGGATAATGAAAACTTGGTGAATAATACAGTGTACTACAGAATATCCAAAGAAACTTTCCCTTTCTTGAGTGTGGCGTTGAAAGAAAAGCAAACATAACAAACCTAATTTTTCCCTCTGGAATGCCACAGACTTATACCTTAGATCTTGATGAACTCTGGAAACGAAGGGTTGCAAGCAAATGCTCACTGAGGAGGACAAAGCCACTGCGAGGAGAAAATATTTAATATTATCAAAGATGACTTTGCATAAAGGAACAACTACTGTCAGTGAAATGCAGGTTTGAGTACAAAGTGGTACACTTAAAAGCTCCAAAAGTTAATATTGTTCACACATCTAATAATATGCAATCTTATTGTAAAAGGAATTGTAGAAGGGAACCTGCAAACACTATTCTGTGAACAAACCCAATACGTGGTGTCTTGGATTTCAGTCACATGTATCAGAGACCAGAACACAGGTTTGCAAAGAAGTATGTGCAATATTCATCATAAATTAATACTTCTAAAAAGATGCAGGTGTGGTCAGGATTCACTGGAACTCTCTGTTCATATTTTCCCTGGTCACAGTTGCAACAGATGTTTTTTCCTCCTAACTCCCAGGAAAGACAGTACAATTAGATGAAAAATTCAGGTTGCCCAGCAAAAGCCAGTTGAGGAATACTGTAGCTGGGTAAACTTGACACTTTGTTACCCAAATGAATGTAGGTTTCTGGTGTTACACTTCTCATGGTGTTACACAGTGACTGTTTTCCCTTTGGGAACCACTGCTCCAGGAAGCATGTTTCTTAGTACATTCTTTGTGGCACTCTCCGGGCTTCCACTTTTAATTGAATTTAAGCTCTAGATGCTCTTTCTGCTCCATGTTCAAAGAGTCAATGCAGAAACACTTGCTCTTCTCTCCACACCAGAGCTCCTGTTGAGAACTTCCTTTGTTAAGGTCGACTGAGCTGATGCTCAGTTTAGGGGAAGGATTGTGAATCACTGGGCTTGTTAGATGCTGTGCTTTTCCACAATGTTAAACACAATCAGAAAGTTTTAAGTTTTCCCTGAGAGACATCAGCTGAATAGTGCCTGATGCATTTTGCTGGAGGCAGCAATGCTATTTAGCAAATCATTGTACTGTTGAAAATGGTCTCTAGCACTGCAAAAGTCTGTGAGATTTCAGATCTGTAGTCTATACTGTTGCTTAGAGGCAGAAATTTGGTCCTTGTGCCTGCCTTGTGCTCAAGGAGGAAAGCAAACTAAGCTATGGGAAATTACAGATGCACTGTTCTGCCTTTTGATTTGTAGTGCTTGACAGAGAATTGTTAACTGTAGGCTTTTGTAAAATATTCACAGATTGCATTGGGTTGGAAGGAACCCTCAAAGTTCATCTTGTCCAACTCTTCTGCAGTGAGCAGGAAAACTCAATCAGGCTGTCCAGGGCCACATCAAATCTGATCTTGAATGTCTTCAGGGACAGGGCCTCAACCACATCCCTGGGCAACATGTTCCGTTATTTCATCACTCTCATTGCAACAAACTTCCTTCTCGTGTCCAATCTGAATCTACTCTGCTCCAGTTTCAGACCACTGCCCCTTGTCCTATTGTTACACACCCTGCTAAACAGTCCTTTTCCCAGTCTTCCTGTAGGTCCCCTTCAGATACTGAAATGTAGGTGTAAGGTCTCCCTGAAAATCTTTCCTTCTCCAG
This sequence comes from Ramphastos sulfuratus, assembly GCA_013399055.1. NCBI lineage: Eukaryota > Metazoa > Chordata > Aves > Piciformes > Ramphastidae > Ramphastos > Ramphastos sulfuratus. Next base: position 35,841 of record WBNM01013560.1, read on the forward strand.
ACTGAACAACCCCAATTCTTGCAACTGTCTTCATAGGAGAGGTGCTCCAGCCCTCTGATCATCTTTGTGGCTGTCCTCTGCTGCACTCACTCCATCTGGTCCATGTCTTTCTTGTGTTGGGGGCTCCAGAGCTGGACACATTACTTTCACCAGAGTGGCAGAATCTTGACCTTCTGGCCACGCTTACTGTGATGCAACCCAGGATGCAAATTGCCTTCTGGGCTGTGGGTGCACATTGTTGGCTCATGTCCAGCTTCTGGTCCACCAGTAGCCCTAAATCCTTTTCTGCAGAGCTGCTCTCAGTTTCCTTATCCTCCAGCCTGTGTTGATATCGAGGATAGTCCTGACCTATGTGCATGACCTTGCACTTTGCCTTATTGAACCTCATGAGATTCTCTTCAGCCTATCTCTCCAGACTGTAAGAGAGTTTGGGGGGTTTTATTGATTTTTGTTTGTTTGTTTGTTTTCCTCTGGATGTTTATTTTGGGAGCATATTTCACCAAATACACTGGCATTTCTATTCCTACTTGCTGAGCCGAATGTACTGCCACAGCACTTGACTTAGCATGGAACCCAAGCTATTGCAATTCAAGATTTAAAATGGCCAACTCTTTCTAAGATAAATGTGTTTAGCAGAACTTCAAAGAAGATGTTGTCCGCTGAAAAGGCTTGATGCCAAGAAGCAGTCCCAGAGGTTCTTGGAGTGTGTGGAAGACAGTTTCCTAACACAGCTGGTAAATGAGCCAGGAAGGGATAACTCTCTACTAGAACCAGTGCTTGTAAACGTGGAAGGACTGGTAGGAGATGTAAAGGTTGGTGGCCATCTTGGACAAAGTGACTATGAGATGGGGGAGTTTCAATTCTTAGTGAAGTTAGGAGGGGGCTGGTTAGGTGGAGAGCTTTGGATAGAACTCAGGAAGAAAAGGAAAGTCTACTGGCAATGGAAGAAGGGACAGTCAACTCAAGAAGAATCTTGCAAGGATATGTAGGGAGAAAATGAGAAAGGCCAAAGTTCAGCATGAACTCAATCTGCCCAGTGTCATTAAAAATAATAAAAAGAAGGGAATGTGGTGACAAAACGCAAGGCTGAACTGCTCAACAGCTGCTTTGCCTCAGTATTTGTTAGTGACACCAGTTGCTCCTTGAGGGTTCAGCCCCTGGAACTGGAAGACAGGGATAGAGAGCAGAAAACAGCCCCCACAATCCAGGAGGAAATGATCAGTGAGCTATTGTGCCACTTAGATGTGCACAAGTCTGTGGGACCCGATTGGAAACACCCATTAAGGGTACTTAAGGAGCTGGCAGAAGTGCTCACCAAGCCACTCACCATTAATTGTCAGCAGTCCTGGCTAGCCAGGGAGGTCCCAGTTGACTGGAGGCTGGCAAATGTGACACCCATCCACAAGAAGGACCAAAAGGATGATCCAGGGAACTGCAGGCCTGTCAGTCTGACTTTGGTGCCAGGAAAGGTCATGGAGCAGTCATCCTGAGTGCCATCACACAGCACTAACAAGACAAGCAGGTGATCAGGCCCAGTCAGCATGGGTTTATGAAAGGCAGGTCCTGTCTGACTGATCTGATCTCCTTCTACACCGAGGTGACCTGCCTGGTGGATGAAGGAAAGTGTGGATGTTGTTTACCTGGACCTTAGTAAAGCCTTTGACACAGTCCCCCAAAGCCTTCTCCTTCAGAAACTCATGGCACAAGGCTTGGATAAGTGCACTCTGCACTGGATAAAAAGTGGCTGGGTGGCTGGGCCCAAAGAGTGGTGGTGAAAGGAGTTAAGTCTGTCTGGCACCCAGTCACTAGTGGTGTCCCCCAGGGTTCAGTACTGTGGTCTGTGCTCCTTAATATTTTTATCAATGATCTGGCTGAGGGGATTGAGTGCACCCTCTGTACGTTTGCAGATGACACCAAACTGTGTGGCTGTGCCAATCTGATAGAGGGTAGGTTTATAATGGGATCTGGACAGGTTAGACTGATGGGCCAAGGCTAACTGTATGAAATTTAACAAGATCAAGTGCCAGGTTCTCCACCTGGGACACGAAAATCCTATAGTAAGCTGTAGATTTGGGGATGTGTGGTTAGAATACTGCGACTTGGAGAGGGATCTGCAGCTACTGTTTGATAGTTGACTGAATGTGAGTCAGTAGTGTACCCAGGTGGCCAAGAAAGCCAACGCTATCCTGGCTTGTAGAAACACTGTGGGCAGCAGGAACAGGGAGGAGATCATCCCTTCATACTCAGCACTGCTGAGGCCACACCTCAAGTATTGTGTTCAGTTCTGGGCCCCTCACTATAGGAAGGATACTGAGGTGCTGGAGTGTGTCCAGAGAAGGGCAACGAGGCTGGTGAAGGGCCTGGAGCACATGGTCCCTAAGGAGCATCTGAGGGAGCTGTGGCTGTTCAGTCTGGAGAAGAGGATGTTGAGGTGAGACATTATCACTCTCCAGCTACCTGAAGGGAGGTTGGACTGAGGAGGGGGCAACCTCTTCTCCTTGGTGACAAGCAACAGCACTAGAGGAAGTGTTTAGAAGCTGTGCCAGGGGAGGTTTTGGCTGGATATTAGGAAATAGTTCTTTACTGAAAGAGCTGCCAAACATTGGAATGGTCTGTCCAGGGCAGTGGTGGAGTCACCATCCCTGGGGGTGTTCAAGTGTTGTGTGGACCTGGTGCTTAGGGACATGCTTTAATGTTGACCCTTCAGTACTGGGTTGAAGTTTGGACTGGATGATCTTTGAGGTCTCTTCTAACCAGATATATTCTATGATACTGTGAAGCTGCAGTGAACTATGCAAACGGCGCACGCGTTGCTGCTTGGCATTGTTGCTTAGAAACATCACGTTATTGCTGAGGCACTGAACCCTGTGTCGAAGTCTTTAGTGAGCAGGAAAGTTAGAGACAGTGATTTGTAAGTCTGGATGGCAGTTATCTTTCCCCTTTGTCATAAAATTGTCAGGGCTGAGGGACAATGAAGAGGCAACGAACGAACAAAAAACCCAAAGCAGAACAAAAAATCCCCAAACCCACCCAATGTGATCATTCAGTTAACAGCTTTAAAAAAAAAAAAAATTGAAAATTTTATCTATCACTTTCTGCCTTGATGAAGGTAAGTTGTTGTTACTGTGTGGTAACAGTTTGGTGGAGTTTTTTGTTTTTCTTCTTTTAGTGACAGTTCCCTAGATCAGAAATGAAATGGGAATTATCTCCCTGAACTTGTCTGTCACATTTAATCTACCATTTCTTCCTGACTGTCTTTGCTTCTTATCTCTTTGCTCCAAGTCACACTTCTCTTCTTCCACTAACAATTTATTTGGGATAAAATGTTTTAAGCAGGTGAATGCTTTTCCACTGAATCAGGCCATCAGGAAATAATAAAAAAAACCAACCAACTTGTGAGTGAACAGAAATTTATGGTTTGATTTTTTTTTTCCCATTTCTCCTAGATTCATAGAACTAAAATAACTGATAGAGTACTTTCCAGTAAAGTTTCACTGCATGACTAACAAGTAAACATAGAAAACTTAGAAAATACTTTAATCTTTATTTCTTTTTAAAATATGCTTAAGAATGTAATTAATTTCAATATGTGGTTGAAAACAATTTTTAATAGATTAAAAGTTACCCAGATTATAAGACACTCTAAACTTTATCAAATTAATTTAAAATTTATTTTGGGCCTCTTTACTGCAGTTTTGTCACACTTTTTTTTTCCCCTTTTTTCTTTTTTTTTTCTTTTTTCTTTCCTTTCTTCTTCCTTCTTTCCCACCCCCTCCTTTTTTTTTTTTTTTTTCTTTCTTCTTTCCTTTCTTCTTCCTTCTTTCCCACCCCCTCCTTTTTTTTTTTTTTTTTCTTTCTTCTTTCCTTTCTTCTTCCTTCTTTCCCACCCCCTCCTTTTTTTTTTTTTTTTTCTTTCTTCTTTCCTTTCTTCTTCCTTCTTTCCCACCCCCTCCTTTTTTTTTTTTTTTTTCTTTCTTCTTTCCTTTCTTCTTCCTTCTTTCCCACCCCCTCCTTTTATTTTTAGCACTGAAAAGCACTAACCTTAGGTCAAAGGCTGGTTTTGCCACGTCCTTTAAGCAGCCAAAGCCAATCTGTTTTGAGGAGGCTTTCCTAAGATGCTTAGTCTGGTTAATGGACAAATTGTCTAGGAAATTGCACAGTGTGAGCTGTACTGCTAAATGTGACAGTATCCTGACAGAGAAACTGCCAGGAGGTTTGGCAGTGCAGTGATAATGTACAAGAAACACTCCAAGCCATGCATCATATTACCCTTTAATCTTTTAAACAGAAAACCTGAGGAAATCAGTCTGAAATAGTGATAGATGAGACAAGGCTATTCTTTCAGTTCCAGGGACTTCTGTGTTGTAGCACATACTTGTTCTGTGGTGATATCCTAGAATGTGGACTGGAGATGCCGAAGTAGCACAGCATGTTTCTTTCCAAGTGTCCAGAGTTTGACATAGGTTGAAAGGTGTCATGTGTTATCAGTCACTTCAGTGATGGCATTATTTCCTTTAATTGTACAAATAGTTCTAGGTCATGGACAGGACAGTGTAGTGAGGATGGAAAAAGACTCTAAAGACAAAAGTTAACTTGGTTCTGAACTTCAGTTAATCTGTAATTTCAGACCCAAACCAGCATAATTTTCTCTGTGTGTGTAAAATCTAAACGGGTGAGAAACCTGTGTTTAAGAAAAATCTAAACCAAATTAAAAGTAGACTATGTTTTGGTTCTGGTGAGTACAGATCATTGGTACCCTAAGGGCAGAAGCTGACAAACCCAAGGTGTTCCTTAGCTGGTACTGCCATATGGCCTGTCATGTCTTACTGGTTAATTGAACCATCTGTCATGTCTTAAAAACTAGCATTCACTTTCAGTACTTGGGTTAGATTTTTTTTTTTCCCTCTTTGGTGCTGTACTTTTTATCACACAGTGCTAGTAGATTCCCATTACCTGAATTTTGTTAACTTGTAGTAACATTTGTTGTAAATCATACTGTCCTTTTCCATTGTTGTAAGTAGAAGATGCATATATTCAGGCAAGCATTTTGGAGGCATTTCAGCTTAAGAAAGGTCAATAACAAAGCTCTAGCTACGACTGTTTGGCTTCTTTCTCCTTCTCTGCCCTTTTTCACTTCTAATCCTGCACGTGGGTTTGCCTCAATCTCTTCTCTTTCCTCCATAAACCAGTTTAGTAGTGTCTGTAAAATAGGTTTCATTACATATGATTCAGAATAAAACCTCTACTATTCACAGCCTTCTCATTGCGTGTTGCTTTTTCACAATTACAGTGAAGCTATGGCCTGATGGACTGTGTAATTTATGGATTTCTTTTTTTATAAGGACAGTAGCATTTCAGGGCAAGCATCTAACTGAAGCTCTTGTCAAAAAGGGTTCTCAGCCCTGTTATGCCATTTAAATCAGAAGTTCTTTCAGTCAGCAGAAAATCATGCAACATACTGAGCTACTAAATTGCCATGATCTTTTCCAGTTCCTGTGCCTGCAGTCTCTTATCTCACTGATAGGCTTGTTACAACTGTACCATTATGTGTGGTTGGCTTTTTGGTTTTGGTTTGCTGGTTTTAGTTTGTTGTTTGGTGTTGGTTTTTTTTTGTTGTGGGGTTTTTTTTTTGTTTGTTTGTTTTTTGTTGTGGGTTTCTTTTTGGTTTTGGGTTTTTTTTGTTTTTTGTTTTTTGTTTTTTTTTTTTTTTTTGGTTGGTTGGTTTTTGTTTTGTTGTTGTTGTGGGTTTAAAGAGCCGACAGAGTGACGCTCTCAAACAAATTGGAGAAAAATAACAGAATTATATTTGGAAAGAGAGTTACAGATAGAGATTACAAAGCAGATACAGAATCCATAAGCAAACCCCCATGAATTTTTCCCCAAACCCAAAACTAAATCTATCATCCCCAGTGCTCCAATCCTCCCCCTGCCATGCCTCCGCCATCCAAGAGGCCTAAGCACAGCCTCTGGAGGCCCCAACCAGGCCTATCCTTACATGTTTATCCCGATAACGCAGCTCCTGCCCGACACAAAGCTGGAGGGGGAGGAAAGGAGAACAAGCTGGCCTTGCCGTGAGCTTATGAAGAGATAGCAGAATTGTGGGATTGAATAACAATCTTTAAGTCCCTAGAGGACTTTTTTAACCCTATAGTTCCCAACCTGGGACAGTTGTGTTTTTAAACTTGTCATCCAAGAAGAACTCAGAGGAAATTACATGAAAAATGTAATTATATTGGAAATTCAGAGCCACCCAGTTGTAGAGGGTCAATCCTTTTTGTTAGAAGATCAAATCTGAGCACAAAGTGGTGTAGTGTTTTCAGAGGATGTTTGATGCTTAAAGCCTCAAGTAGGCAGAGTTTAAACTATGTGTTAAAATGTGAGTGGTTGAAACCAGTTTAAATGGTGTAAGCACATTGCTGACAAGTGGTAATATAATGGTTATTGAGCTTTATCCTCAGCTCATATCTCTCTAATGATGTTCCTGTATCACAGACTTAAGGAAATTGCTTTACAAGACTCTCAAATGTATTTTATTGTGGAGGATTTCTGAATGAGGGCTGAATGTTTTATCTGGTCAAATCTGGATGGTTTTCTTCATGTTAAGATGATCATTTATATATTTAGTATTTCTAATGAGTTCTTAAATCCTGGAGAGAACAGCAGTACCGTATATACTCTTGATATTAGAGTTTAGAGGGTGTCACGAATTTGTAGGACTCCACAAGCTGAAGGCCTGCAGGAAGGCAAGGTGACTGGTTATAAAGACTTTCACAGGGGGCACAAATAAAAATGGTTCAAGGTCTATTAAAGTGTGTGCAAATGCCTAATTGCCATTCATTTGAATGGTTTTAATGTTTTTAGTTTCTTGGAATTAAAAATGCTACTAATGTAGTAGTTCATTAACCTAAAGTGTCAGATTAGCAATGTCATTCAAATGTCTGTTGTATTTATTTCCATGGGAGCCTGCGTAATTTCTGAAGAGCAATTAAGGATTGCTTTGTGGACTTGTCTCCCATTACACTTGTCTGATCATGGCATTTATCTTCCTGATTGAGGAACACACCTGAATAATTTGAAAACCTTGAGCCAGGATGGTTGTTTGGATTTTAAGTTTAAAGGCTGAAGATTGCCTTTTTGATCCAATTAGGGCAAGACTGCACTCTTTCTACATTCTTTCTGTTGCCCCTCTTGAACGTGGGAGGAGAGCAGAGCTGTAGGAATGTGGTGTCTTCATCTGGTAAAACTTCTGGCTGGTTTTAGGTTTTCCTTGTTGCCCTAATCTGATTCACCTGGCTGGGAGCTCATGAGATACCCCTGCTGAAGCCTGACTGCAAGCCCCACAGAGATGCAGAAGAAGGGGCGTTATACTTCTATCATGTTTCAGTCTTAAAGACTTATAAAAGCAGATCAGACTCTCTGTTCTGTATACTTTGTTCCTATAGTCAGTCAGTTTCTGTTTTAAAACACAAATGTACCCTTTTTTTTTCCCCCTATCTGCTTCACTTTTGATGTCTCAACTGTTTTAGGGCGTTTTAGTCTTCTCCATACGTCATACTGTGATGCATCTCTGGCATTGCAGTCGAACAATTTCTCAGTCTTTTGTCAAACAAAAGATTGGGCTATTTGAGCAACAAATTATCAACTGGTTACTTCAGCTTGTAAGTAGTGGTTTAGCTCTCAGTATCTTTGAGTTTGCTTTTTATTTAGAAGAAAGAAAAGCAACACCACCACTCCTTCACAGCCATAGTTATAAGAATTCCATGTTGACTGTTTTGCGAAACACATCATCTGAAATTAATGTCTTGCAGAACTGTAATAATTTAACTAATTTAATAATTAGTTGTCTTTGAACATGCACATGGAACTGTCTTTGAATTTGCTTGATGATGTACTTCCCCATGGGGAAAAATAACATTGCTGTTAGGGACAGGTTGTCCAGGGATGGGGGATGAATCCATCTGCAGAATATATGAGAGAGTTTTGTGTGGCTTTGATGCACATCACTGCTTTGGTTTCAAGCAGCCCAGACTGTTGTTACTGGGGTGAAGGGTTGGCAGCTGGTTGAGAACAAGGTTGGGAGAACTCTGGTTTGGGGTGAGCCATGCATTCATGATGCCTCTCCATAGTCCTATGTTTTATTGCTTCCTGGTAGTGTATTGATGACTGCTTTTCCATTTTGGTCTTGTTGCTTTTCCAACCTCTGTCTCCATTAATGCAAGTTTCTGTGAAACAGATGATGCAGATCATCTTGCACCTTTAGGTAGTAAAGGAGTAGCTATTCATTGCTAAAACAAGGTGCAGGCCTCAGTGGCATCAATTCTTTTGAGTTCAGTCTTTGTTTTGCTCAATTATCTTAATTATCAATCAGATCTTGGGTTGCATCAAGAGAAGTGTGGGCAGCAGGGCGAGGGAAGTGATCCTCCCCCTCTACTCTGCACTGGTGAGATCCCACCTGGAGTACTGCATCCAGTTCTGGAGCCCCTGTTACAAGAGAGATATGGATGTGCTGGAAGGTGTCCAGAGAAGGGCCACAAGGAGGATCAGAGGGCTGAAGCACCTCTGCTATGAGGAGAGACTGAGGGAGTTGGGGCTGTTCAGTTTGGAGAGGAGAAGGCTCCCAGGTGACCTTATTGTGGCCTTCCAGTATCTGAAGGAGGCCTACAGGAAGGCTGGGGAGGGACTCTTTAGGCTGTCAGGTAGTGATAGGACTTGGGGAAATTGAACAAAGCTAGAAATGGGTAGATTCAGACTGGATGTTAGGAAGAAGTTCTTCAGCATGAGAGTGGTGAGACCCTGGAACAGGTTGCCCAGGGAGGTGGTGGAAGCCTCATTCCTGGAGGTGTTTAAGGCCAGGCTGGATGAGGCTGTAGACAGCCTGATCTAGTGTGAGGTGTCCCTGGCCATGGCAGGGGGGTTGGAACTAGATGATCCTTGTGGTCCCTTCCAACCCTGACTGATTCTGTGATTCTATGATTCTGTGAACTGTATTCCCAGTGTCTTCCAAAGTAGCTGCAGAATGTGGTGGAGGGGCTGAGTGTATGCAGTTGTCTGATACCCATCATGCTTCCTTTTTTTTTTCTCCTTAAAGAAATTATATAAAAATCTGCAAGTCTTTGTTTACTTCAACTGTAATTCTGTGTTTATCTGTCTGAAAGTTATCTCTGTGAGCATTACTTGATGTGAAACAGCACCAGCAATAAAGATCACTGTTGCTAGATGAGCTATTAGGTAGCTGATTTTGTTATTTAAACAAAACATGCAATAAAACCTTCTTGTTCCTAAGTTGAGGCTTGAATATATTTCATATATGTAAGAATTTTAAGCTTGATGGAAAAGGGATTTTAATTGAGAATAAGCTTACTCTTCCAGTTCTTGATATACCAACTTAATAGAAATATTTTAAAAGGTGAAACACCACCATAATTTAAAAAGTGTTCTGAGTTTTAATTTTTTTAAAGAAATTTGACAGGTACTACTATTTTGTGTTTTAAATATTGATGTCTGATAATTTGGAAATAGTGTAGTAAAATTGTGTCTTGGTCTGTAGAAATGTATCAGTTTTGCTTAAAACTAAAGATGTTGAAGAGACATGCTTTGAGAAGTATGGGCATGTTCTGATGGCCTTAATTTCTGAGATTTGAGAGTGATTGGTTGTAAAATGAAAATACCTCTCTTGCTCTGTTTTCTTGAAATATTAGAGATATAGTGGCAGTTACTCCCTGATAGAGTTGCAACTCTAGAACCCTGTTTTGGGGGTGATCTTATTATTCACATGGCTTCAAAATATTTCTAAATGGTCACTTAGGGATTTTTTTGGCAGGTTTTGTTGGTTTTCTTTTATTGCTTGTTCCATCTTCCTTTTCTTATTCTCTTCAACTGTAATGTGTTTGGGTCAAGAAGTTTCTCTGGCTGTAGAATCATAGAATGGTGAAATTGGAAGGGACCTCAAGGATCATCTAGTTCCAACCCCCTGCCATAGGCAGGGACACCTCCCACTAGAACAGGTCACTCAAGGCCTCATCCAAGCTGGCCTTGAACACCTCCAGGGAGGGAGCAGCCACAACCTCCCTGGGCAACCTGTGCCAGTGTCTCACCACCCTCACTGCAAAGAACTTCCTCCTAACATCTAGTCTAAATCTTCCCTCTTCCAGTTTAAACCCATTGCCCCTTGTCCTGTCATTGCAAGACCTTGTAAATAGTCCTTCCCCAGCCTTTCTGTAGGCCCCCTTCAGATATTGGAATGTTATGTTTATGATTTAGTACAGTAGTGTCAGTCTTAATTACATGTGCAGTATACAGATAAGCTCTTTGATATTAGCATAATAAACTAACACTGAACTTCTCTTTAGTATTTGTAGTGGAGGGGTAATCAATTGCTGCAACATGATATTAAAAAAAATTAATATAGTTTATTAATATTCAATATTCAGAACTCTCATCACCCCGATCACCAATTTAATAATAATAGGCTCTTTTCATCACTCATGGAAACTTTATATACAGGCAATAAGAGGCTCTAGAAATTACTAGTAAATATATACATTAACTGAACTCTTGTGAACTGGCAGAGAAGGCTTTGCAGTTAGTGTACCGCTTGCGGCCAATACACCGCTTGCTCACTAGATGGACTCAAGGAGCTCCTTTCTGCTTATGGCAGAAGGCAATTGATGATTACAAGAGGCTTTAAGTATTTACTCACAAAACTATTATCTGACAGTACCCAAAGCTCTTGGCGGGGTTGCTGTCGGTGGTCTTTAAGCCATTAGAGGCTTTGGAGTTTCCCCAGCCTTCTGGTTGCTGGGGAAAGGAGGCAGACAATCTCTGACCTGGTCCTGGCTCTCTGGATGATCTGTGTATCTCCAAGGCTTCCCATCTTGGCAGGAGGCTTTCAGGTGCAGGCAGGATGTCTTGTGATGTGCAGTCTCAACACGGTGTCACGCTAGCTGTGCAGCCGAACTCATGGAGGCTTTTAGACCCTAATCCTGATTGCTGAAGTTCCACACAGCTCAGGATGCAATGAGGTAGTAGAAGCATGGATAGAGAGCAGATACAATGGTGGAGCACACATACAATAGCAGAGCACACCTTGTAATGGCAGAGCGCACGATGTGCTCCCTGCTCATCTCCCTTTATGTCAATACAGCCCGAGACTAATGGGGCTTTGGACACAGAATAGCCACTCAGAATGGCAGTTAGCCAAGCTTGACCATATTAGGTGAAGCCATAGGCTTGCTTTACCCTTTTTATGGCAGAGCACAGGCCTTGCACTAGGCAACACTGTGTACCTTTTTTACCGCAGGGTTCAAAACAACTCTGGGCAGGCCACAGTCCTCAGACTCAGTGGCTCCAGGTTCTTTTGTCCTATTTCCCACAGTTGCTTCTCCCCAAAACAGAATGACGGAGAGCAGAAAAACATGTCTGGGCAAGCCAGGACATGTACAAGCCTATTTTGGCCTGCTTAAACATGACACTATTAGACTAGTATTAGCACTTGCAGATTCAGAACTATTACTAGAGTATGAGGGAGGTTGAGTTAAGCCCCTCCTCAGGGGAAGACTAGCATAAATCTTTGAAAATCTGTTAAACTGCCACTAAATTCAATAGGAAAAATCTTTTCCTTCAGCAGAAGCAGGATTAAGAAGAAAATCTATTGTTCCAAAGAGCATTAATTTGTAAATAAATGAAAGAATTGTAGAACTTACAGAAGGGTGTGTAATTACTCTGTAGTAAGTGTGATTTGTTTAAGCACTGTTGAACCTCTGAAATCTTGCCCCACAATGTTTCTATAATTTGTTTTCTGAATAAAAATCGAACCAAGCACACACAGGCTGGGGTCAGAGTGGCTGGAGAGCAGCCAAACAGAAAGGGATCTGGGGGTGCTGATTGACACCCGCCTAAACATGAGCCAGCAGTGTGCCCAGGTAGCCAAGAAGGCCAATGGCATCCTGGCCTGCATCAGGAATAGTGTGGCCAGCAGGAGCAGGGAGGTCATTCTCCCCCTGTACTCTGCACTGGTTAGGCCACACCTTGAGTACTGTGTCCAGTTCTGGGCCCCTCAATTTAAGAAGGACATTGAGGTGCTTGAGCGTGTCCAGAGAAGGGCAACGAGGCTGGTGAGAGGCCTCGAGCACAAGCCCTATGAGGAGAGGCTGAGGGAGCTGGGATTGTTTAGCCTGGTGAAGAGGAGGCTCAGGGGAGACCTTATTGCTGTCTACAACTACCTGAAGGGTGGTTGTGGCCAGGAGGAGGTTGCTTTCTTCTCTCAGGCAACCAGCACCAGAACAAGAGGACACAGTCTCAAGCTGTGCCAGGGGAAGTTTAGGCTGGAGGTGAGGAGAAAGTTCTTCACTGAGAGAGTCATTCCCCACTGGAATGGGCTGCCCAGGGAGGTGGTGGAGTCACTGTCCCTGGAGGTGTTCAAGGCAGGTTTGGACGTGGCACTTGGTGCCATGGTCTAGTCTTGAGGTCTGTGGTAATGGGTTGGACTTGATGATCTTTGAGGTCTCTTCCAACCTTCGTGATACTGTGATACTGTGATACAATGAAATTTGGACATGATTATAAAAGGCTGTGTTTTGGGGTACTCTTAAGGATACTAGACTTAAACCTTTCTGAGAATCAGTCTTAAAGATGCAGGATTAAAGGAAATGCAGACCATGAAGAATTTAATTTTGCAGTAGTAGTATCAACTTCATGGGTAATTGCAGTAGTTAAAGATAAAATGTGTCTTTGGAATTCTTGGCAGACTTTCTAGTAAAGGGGAACAACAGAATTACTTCCAGCAGTGTGCTAATGGCAAGTCACTCTGAGAAATGCTCAAAGGGAAAAATACTCAAATAGGATATTCCACTGGAAACATATAGAAAGGTTAGAAAATATAGAAGAAAACATGTATATGGCACAAGCTGCTGGTTAGGAATCGTAGAATCGTAAGGTTGGAAGAGACCTCAAAGATCATCTAGTTCCAACCCCCCTGCCATAGGCAGGGACACCTCCCACTAGTAGGAAGAAGGAAGTGGAATGAATTACTCTTTACCTCCAGACAATTTGTACTAAAGTTTAAGTCATGTTGTGTCTGTGTATCTTTCTCATTTCTATCGTTACGCTGCTATCACACATTACTTATGTCTGTGCACTGGATTTTAAAAAGAATGTTTGTTAATGCAGCAAAATGACTGTTGACACAATGAACTTGGCAGGATTTTGGCAGGAATGGCTACACTAATGGTCTGAGCAGTGCAAGCTAAACTGATAGATCATCACCCACATCCAGGATTTTAATCTCACAGGGGTGTCAGCAGGGAGTGTTAAGAGCAATCTTTGATTGCTTTTCTGAACATTTAAATAGCATGCTAGAAATCTGTGGTACAGACCAAACCTTTGTCAAGTGTTGCTTGCATACTTGCTTACTCCTTATCTTCAGTATGTGTAATGTTTGTATGGCTTACCTGTGCCTCTTCTTGTTAAACTTGCTAAAGAACCACAGAACTGAAGTTCCTAGCGACAAAAGCAATCGCAGCGGGAAATATACAAGTCTCTTTTTAGATATATGTGACAGAAAATAATGCTTTTAACAGTAGAATAAAAAGTGTTCTAATACAATGCCAGTTGCTTAAAACAAAACAAAAAAACCCAAACAACAAATGAACAAACCCAAACAACAAATGAACAAATCTTAACAAAACCCCCCCAAACTGTATCCTTAAAATATTTTTTCCAGGAGGCTTGTTTAATTTATTCATCCCTAGAGGATGCATTTTTTGAGAGGGGTTTTGGTCTCTTTTTGAAAAGAACTGATATCACAACATCTGTCTTTCCAAAATACATAGTTTCCTTGGACAAAATGATGTAACTGGATCATGCAACTAAAGTAATTAGCTGGAGCTGTTGCTGTCCTTGCATGCAGTTTCTATTTGTATGTCGGAAGCATTTGTTTCTTTGTTTTCTTTCTTTGTTGTTGTTTTTTGGTTCTGGGTTTGGTTTTTTGGTGGTTGTGAGGGTGGGTTCTTTTGTTTATTTTTATTTGTGCTACTCTCAAGGAAACTTCCTTAATAAAGTGAAACCCGTGTTTGTCACTTTTTTTCTCTGCTTTAAATGTCTCTTCTAAATCTTTTTGCAGCTGGGTCTCGGGCATCTTACAGCAGCCAACACAGCCACCTTGGCTCCGAGTTAAGAGCACTGCAGTCTCCAGAACACCATATAGATCCTATTTACGAAGACAGAGTTTATCAGAAGCCCCCTATGAGGAGTCTCAGCCAGAGTCAGGGGGACCCTCTGCAACCAACACACACAGGCACATATCGTACTAGTACAGGTAGGTGGATGTAACTTGCATGATTGTCTTTTTATGAGCTATTACTTTTTCTCCAGTACTAACTCTTCTCTTTTTTATATGCGCTAACCAAAATGTATTATGTGCATGCCACTCAAACAAAATACCTTGTGCAGATGGCAGCTATCAATAGAACCCTAAAGGCATTCACAGAATGGAGAAACAATGTGTTTTATATTCAGTAGGTTAAGCTAATTTGGAGAGAGGGCTTACTTGTAAGGAGAGAGAGAATATTTCTACTAATCTGGTGTGTTGTCTTTGATTCTGTGACAAGAGATTTTTCTCACAGAATCTCTGAAGAAATTGTTAGGGTTTTTTTGCTTGCAAAGGTATTTTGCGTGTTGCAAAGGAACTGCAAAGTTCCTTCCACACGAAGCTAAAGGCTTGTTCACTTGCTTTCTTAATTCTGTCCTACAGAGGCACTTTTAGATATAGGTACAGAGACATACAATTAAGCTGTGGCATACAGAAAAGCTGCTAACATCACTGGTTAACTGTAAATAGTGATTGTCCATGCAATGCATTGGTGCACGAGTCCTACTTGAAGATGTCCTCTCAGTGAAATAAAATACAGCTGTATGTTGAAACCCACAAATAGATCATAAATCAACAGGGATATTTATGGTATTTAATGCACAAAATGATTAGAGTACATAAATGCTACAACCAAAATAGCCTAAAGCAGATGTAGAAAGAACTTGCCTTAGGAGTTTCAAGTATTTCTACTGTTTTATCTTTACTGTGTTGATCAAAGAGGGAAGATTATGTCCATGCTCAGATCACTCCCATTTTCACCAAGAAAAACTAAAATGTACTTTTAGGAGCAAGATATTTGCCATCTTTTAAATTTCTGGTATTTATTTATTTCTTTTCAAACCCATTTCTCCAAGGTCAAAGCTGTCAAGTTTTGCATGTCCAAAAAATCTATGTTGCTTTATACAGGTTTTGACTGTATAGGAGAATATCCTTAAAAAAGCTTTTACCCACAGAATTCTCTAGTTAAATACCTGTAACCACTTTTTACTTTTTGAAGAACAGCATGACACCATTTCCTTCCTGTTAAGGGAGCTACAATAGTGTGCTTTGTATGGAGTTGTATATGTGCATGAAAACAAGATTGCTCTTCTTCAAATGAAGGGACTGAGACCTGTGCCTAAATCACTGAGCAGTGGAAGCAGTGATAGCGATTGAAGCAACTTATTTATGTTGGACTTTAAGCCTTGTGTTCCATATGTGGATGTCTCATATTTCCTCTAAGATGCTCTTTTTCCCAGTCTTGCCCTGAAGAGGTTTTCTTGTTTTGCTTGCAAAATATCCCTTGGTTTTCTGTGCTGAAGCAGCAGGCTGTCTTGTGATTGTAATGTTCACAGCTCCTCCATAAGGAAGGAAAACCTGTCAACATAGATCACAATTACAGTGAATGAAACTGGGATGCAGCATGCTAGTTGGTAATACCTGAAGATGGGTTTTCAGAAGGGAAGAGGAGAAACTAAAAATATATGCTGATTTAAGTAGCAGAAATGGGCCCCGTGGGGGTGAATTTTCTTGTGCCCTTTGGGATATGGGTTTGAACATTGCTCCAGGTTCACTCTGAAGAATGGCCCCATCAGTCCAGCTTCATGTTGGGTTGATCCTCCCTTGCTTTCCCCCTCCACCCTCATCATCAGGGTCAGCAGAAATAAAAGCAGGTGGATATGTGCCAGGCAGATTGTTCTGTTGCTTTGTCAACAGAACGTTCTGTTAGCTATGGATGCTGTTAGCCTTTCAGACAACCAGACTGAACAGCATCAGCACTCAGAGGGAGTTTTGAGCTGAATTGGACCAGCTGTTGGACTACTCCTGCTGCTATCACAAATGCACATAAAAAAGATTTCCCTTCTGATGGAGACTATGCAGTTTTTCTCAAATTAGCAGCAAGGAGAGGATGGAGTTCAATTGAAGTTTGGCAATGTAGTTTTTTGTTTCTTCATTGGGTTAAGTTTTTTTTTTACTGTAGAACTAAGTAGCTGCTTTTTCTTTTTTTTTTTTTTTTAATTTATTTTTTTTTTTTTAGTGTGAGTTAAGAGGGTAAATTGCTGTGTACTCCTTGAAGATAGGTGCACAAGGTTTATGGCCTCTATCTTCTGTTGCATGAATTACACTGGAATGGGGAACTTCAAGATTTCACTGTGCTCGTTTGCCAGCCATAGCTGACATTCTTTTGTCTCTTACAACAGCACTTTTAATCATGAAGGTAATGCATGCTTTTCCACATCTGGTCTTGAAAAAAAAGTGAAGGCAGACTTAGTCTAAGGACTTTGTCCAAAGCTTGGATTTGTGTTTTTTTCTCTGCAGCTAACATTGCCTGGTAGAAAAATAATGCTACTTATTCTTGAAAAACATTTGCTTTTGTGCATTTTAAAAAAGAGAGTATTATTCCTGATCTTGAACATTTCAGTTAATTTAATAGATTAAATGACTCTCAGAATGGGAAGTTGGGTTTTGATAGACATCACCCCATTCTTTTTTGTGAGCTTTTGAGTACTTGTTACACTGAGGAATGTTTAAATGACTAAGGATAAGGCCCACTCAGATTTTTGGATTTTTTTTTTGTCTTCTATGTGAACCAACATACAATGAGCAGAATTCAGAAAGAAAAAAAATTCTCTATAGGATAAATGAGTTTGTTCTGTTTACTCGCTGGTTTTGGAGTGTTTGGGTTGGGTTTTTTTTGTGATTTAACTCTTGCATTTTTCCTCATCTTCCAGTCATGAATGAAATGAGATAATTCTACGCTAAGGGTAGAAGGTACAAAATAGTAGGAGCTTACTGAACATCTCTTCCTAGCATGGCTTTAGATAGGAGCAGGATGAATTCTTCATCACATAGATGGTTTAAATCATGTGTTAATGTCATACTGTCTAAGCTAAAAATAATCTTACAAACTGGGCAGCAGGAGCTACATAGGTTTTTTTTGATTGGTAACTTTTCCTTACCAATCCCTTCCCTCTTCAAAGGGTAGTACCTTCTCTCATATAAAATGCACCAGCCTAAACTTTCGTGCTAATAATAGTAGTAAGTTAAATTCTACTTCTGAAAGGGAAATTCACAAAAGATGTGCTTGGAGGGAATATTCAGACATAATAGAATTAATTAATTAATTAATTAACTTGCTGAATTGCAATTTGTATTTGTAACCAAACTAAAGAACTCCAGACAAGTGCTTTGCTTATTTGCCTTATAAATCTGAAGGCCTTGCATTATTAGTGTAAATCCTAATTTAATAACAGTAGACATAAGTTTATTTGATAGGATGCTTATGTGAACATCTCTGGAATTGAAGAGGGCTGTTACTTAAGAAAGGGGAAGAATTGCCTTTCTACCAGAAAGGGCAGCACAATTGGCAATTGTTCACTTATTTGCAGAGTCAGATGTTTGGATTAGGGATTTAGTCCTTTGTTACTGACATTTAATTCACATTAAACATGAAACAAGTCAAAGATAGCAAAACCTTGCTGTATTTCAAGCCTGGGATTTCTGTACTGCCTTGGGGAGAAGGCAGGTTTTCTGCTCAGGTTCTGGTGTGAGCAGAGGAGCAGCAGCAAGAGCCTGGCTTTGGCAGCAGTGGGGTCTGTGGGATTTGTTGCCATCACCTCTGGCCACTGGCAGCACTCTGTCACCTCGTAATGCCAGTTGCTTTTATTGCAGTCCCTCAGTGAAAGTGGTGGGTCCACATCTGTAAATAGGGTGTGATTTTCAGGTAAAATTCTTAAAAGTTTTGAAAGAGTCCTGTCCTCAGGGAGAGGAATGGGTAGTAAATGTGAGGCCTGTACTTATTCTGAACTCTACAAACTGTGGCTTTAACAGATTAAGAAAAGGTTTCTGCTTAGGAGTGCTGATGAGCTGTGGATATTGAGACCTCAAAACCTGCAAAGTGCTTGCTCTTCAAGAGCACTCACTGATTTCAGGGGGCTGCAGGTGACTATCTTTGCTCCCAGCTTCACACAAGTGGCAAGGAGGAACCAGTAATTACACCAGAGGAGTGAACCTGTCTTCCTCAGCTCTGTGAAGGATGTACACATCCAGGGGAACCTTGATGTCCTTAAAGAAATTGAAAGATTGCCTTGGGATACACAGCCTGAGGATGGTCTCTGCCTCTTGCCCTGAAAGTGTTATTGGAAAGACCTCATGATGCAGGGCAGTCATGGGAAGTCCAACAGCTTTGTATGGTAGAATAGCCAGTTGGCATTAGATTTGACTTCTGAGATCATGGAGCTGCTCCTTGATGAAGACAGGGCAAACTTTTCTGTGAAAACTTTTCTATGCTTGTCAGAAGGGGAAAGGATTGGGAAAAGGAGGTGTAGGCTGTGTGGTTGATACTGCTGATATTAAAAAAGAGAACCCTGAAATTAAAGATTTATTGAAAGGAGGTGGATAATGAGAGGCTAAGTAACCAGAAATTTGCACTACCTCTGAGCAGTGGCTTAGTGCAGGACTTGAGGAGTTTACCAAGCATGCTTTTGCAATGAGTTATCCATCAAGGAGTGTGGGGGGGGCAGGAGCACTCCTGCAGGACTTCTCATGTGACCTCCTGCCCAATATCCCTGTGCATGTAGATAGCTGCCAGGCTTCTCTTGAGCTTCTCTGATGCATTCATCTCCTTCAGGTCTCCTCAAAGTTCTTCCCACTGATGCTCGGTTGATTCCACCAGTGCACTGCCACCTCTGAAGCTGTTACTGAAAGCTGTGCTGCCACAGGCTACAACATCTCCTGGGTACCTTGGTGTGGAGTGTGCTAACTCAAGAGAACAAGCCTGTGAAATTTGTGGTGGCAGGTGCAAACCAGAAATGTGGCACTTTGTGAGATAGGTGTCTGTGAGAGGAAGAGTGCTGTCAGGAGAGCTGTGAAGAGTCAAGGCAGCTCCTTTTTAGAGTGAAGAGTTACCTCTTGCTCCTGGTTGTGGTTTCTATTCATGCACTTGCCACTGGCAGAGAAAAGCTCTGTATCTCATTGTCCTGTGGTGTGGATCAGGAAAGACTGCTGAAGGTAAGAATTACTGTTATATTTTGGACAGATGCTATTCTCCTCTGCTTTGTTTTCTGCTTCTGCCTGATTCTTCATTTGCTGAAGGAAAGGAGTCTGTGCAGAGGGATGCCTTATGTCAGGCACTGCTCTAAGTTATTTGTAACACTGTCTCCTGTAAAAGTATGTCTTGCTTTAGTGGGATAAGGGCAATGCTTGCTTCCAGAGTCCAATCCTTCTTCATGGATTAGGTGTGCTGCTGGAGGGATGGGAGGAGGACCCAGACAGCTATGCCAGCTTGTGCATGTTCACCCCTGCTGCATTTGGCTTTTGCTGTCCTGCAGGTTAAGCAGCATCTGAGGGAAAGATCTGCAAGGAAAAATGGTGTTCCTTCTGTTGTCATTGAGATGGCTACTTTCTCTCAACATGGCTGGGATGTTTCTCTCTTCTGTCTCCTTGTTCCATCTTAAGAGGTGCCTTTGAACATCTCTGTTCAGGAACTAGAGCAGAGGCAGGAGAGGAAAGCACAAAACCCCCTTTTACTGTTACTCCAGATAGGAACATTCCATACAAAGTTGATCACGCTGTTGATTTGTTTAGTCTTGTTTTTGCAGGGAGGGGAGGTTTCTAGTTCCATTGCCTCTGAGTGCTCAGATGGTTCTGACTTCATCCTTCTGTCTGCATTTGCATTGCACAGGTGGAGCAGGCTAGTCCCAGCTCTTTCAGTGTCTGATCGCCTCCTATTCTCAGTGCCAGGTTCATGTACTGTTCACCCCTACTCCCTGGGTGGCTCCTTCTCTGTAGGAAAAGTAACTATACACCCAACACCTTTGAACTTCCATCCTATTGACCAGGTAGACTGTCATTGTGAAGTTGCTGCTGGAAATCTACACCAGCCCCTAGCTCCATGTCTCTGCCTTCCCTCTGCAGCAGGAACATTAGGGCAGAGACCTTGCTTTGCTCCAAGAGGGACTACTGATCTGCTGCCAGACAGATCTTGCCAGCAAGGGAGCCAGTCTGTAGGAACAGTGACTACTGAGTAGGTGCAAGTCAATTTTAATTTTTTTCCTGATTGAGATTTTTTACACCAAGCATGGAGGATATTGCATAATTTGTAATACTGCTTCTAAATACCAAATTACTTAATTTGCTGCATGTTTTTATACTAGTCCAGCTTAGACTTTAATTCTGAACACATTTTATCGTGTCTTTTAGCAACTTTGCTGTCCCTTACAAAAGGAGAACAAGGCTACAAAGGATATAAGAACTGAGCCAAAGTACATCTTCACAAGACTGGAAATATTTGTCTTCATATGCAATAAAGTATTGGATATATTTGATATTTTTTGATATTATTTCAAGTTGAAAGTTCTTTTCTTAAAGCAATTTTCTTATATTTTAAAGATTTCCCATATGGAAAAAAAGTCAAATATCTGTCTCCTCTAGAGTGATTTACTCTTCTTTCAAGAATGATTAAGCTTACTTTACTGTAGTCATATGCCATCAAAACATCTTAAGTGTTTTTCTGCTTTTCTTTAACCATAACAGTCAACTTGCTGGAGGGCAGGGATNGCACAGGTTGCCCAGGGAGGTTGTGACTGCTCCCTCCCTGGAGGTGTTGAAGGCCAGGATGGATGAGGCCTTGAGTGACCTGTACTAGTGGGAGGTGTCCCTGCCTATGGCAGGTAGTTGGAACTAGATGATCCTTGAGGTCCCTTCCAACCTTACCATTCTATGATTCTATTATAGCAAACTATTCTTAACTGTGCTAACATTAAATTTTTAAGCTTTTAAGTTTGGTGTTTGTTTTTTTTTTTCAGTGATTACGAAATATTTTATAACACTATCATAGAACCATAGAACAGTTTGAGTTGGAAAGGACCTTCAAAGATCATCTAGTTTAACCCTCCCTGCAACAAGAGGGAACATCAACTAGATCAGGTTGCCCAGAGCTTCATTCAGCTTGACCTTTAGTGTTTGGAGGGATGGGGCATCTACCACCTTTTTGGGCAACCTGTTCCAGTGTTTCACCACTTTCACTGTAAAAAAATTTCTTACTTATATCTTAGTCTAAATCTCTTCTCTTAGTTTAAAGCCATTGCCCCGTCCTGTCACAACAGGCCCTGCTGAAAAGTTTGTGCCCATCTTTCTTACAGGCCCCCTTTTATTATTAAAAGGTCACAATAAGGTCTGCCTGGAGTCAGTCATCTCTTCTCCAAGCTGGGTAATGTCAACTCTACCAGCCAGACCTCATTAAATAGGTGCTCCAGTCCTCTAACCATCTTTGTGGCCCTTCTCTGGACCCTCTCAAGCAGGTCCATGTCCTTCCTTTGTTGAGGACCCCAGAGGTGCACACAGTACTCTGGGTGGGATCTAAAAGAGCATAATAAAGCTGCAGAATCACCTCCCTAGACATCCTGGCCATGCTTCTTTGGATGCAGCCCAGGATGTGACTGGCTTTCTGGGCTGTGAAAGCACACTGCCAGCTCATGCCCAGGTTTTAACCTACCAGTACCACCGTATTCCCTTCAGGGCTACTCTCAATCTCTTCATCCCCCAGCCTGTATTGATACCAAATATTGCCACAACCCTTGTGCAGGACCTTGCATTTGATATTTAGTATTCAGACAGTATCTGAAACAAATACAAGAATTTTTAAAACAACTTTAAGAGTTATATTTTTGATGACAGACATTTACAATACCTTAAGGCAAGCAGTCGCTTGGTAAGTTGTCAGCTATTTCAAATTATAAAAGTTGTCTGTGGCTTAAACATGCAGGAAAAAAAAATGGAAAATGAACACTGCATTCTTATGTTGAAATGAGACTGTGTAAAAATGACATTGTGAGACTCAAGCTTTAATGTCATGATGAATCCCCATGTAGAGGGATTCACAACTTTTCTACACCTGGAAGACAAGTAGACATAACTTCAGCTCTGGGAATCAAATTCCCTTGAGCCTTGTGCCTCACCAGTGGCAGGTTCCATAAGGCAGTTTATATCTCGGTTGCCCCACAGTTATCCTTTGTGTTAGTATTGATTTTTGGGTTTAGATTACCAGATCTATAATTTGTCATTCTGTAGACTTCAGATGGATGAGTAAAAGGGATTTTAAGGGAGTTACAGGGAAAAAGAAAAATGCTTTCTATATATATATGCTGTTAGCTGTGTTTTGATTCTGACAGGGAACATTGGTGGTATAGATTTACTTTTTTATTTCAAAGCAACATCTAGATATTAAAGAGAGCTACCTCTTACATGCAGATTCCTGTGCTACAGATAGTTCATTTGAAAGGAAAAAAGGAATCTCAGTTTCAAATACATTTTTCTTTATTTGACTTTAAAGTTGTCACTTCATGCAAAAAGGAAGAGCAACAGAAAAATTGGGTTTGACCTGCTCCATTGGGATTTTGTCCATTATACTGCTTCTGCAATGTTTTAGTTTTTGTTCAGTCCTAAAGTGCAATAGTTGGGTTGTAAATATCAAATGTTGCTTGTTTCTGCTTAGGTTGTGGGTTGTTGGGTTTTTTTCTTGTGTGTGTGTGTGTGGGACAGGCTGTTTGGTTTGTTTTGTCACAAGTTGGTATGTGGTGTAGGGACATACAGTGATGCCACCACTGCAGATTAATTGAGGATCATCCTTGCAAATCACACAGCGTGGAGTTCTGGCTGCAGGATGTAACATTTTAAGGAAATTAAAAAGAAAAATTATTGCTACCACTGCGTCTCTATTAGTTTGGTACTATTGTGATAATAGACTTGTATTCCTAACTGACATCCACTTGATAACATGCTTTGGGAGAGAGAATTACAGGAAACAAGTGGGGAACAAATCTTCAATGCATAGTAAATTGAGCACAAAATACCTTAGTGATCTGCATAGTGAGTAACAAATCACCTCAAAGCTAAGTCATGATCCTGTTTCCTTTGACAGAGCTGAGATGTCTGGTATAGCCTTAGTTGTGTTACATTATTGTATATGTTTTTAGGTGATTCTTTTTGCAGGTGGCATCTTCTCCACAGCAGTTTGATTTATTTATTTATTACATCTTATTCCTTCCTACTAAAATTTTGACAGGAGTATAATAAAAGACATTGTTTCCAACTTCACTGGTTGCTGTAAAGCTGCTGACGAGAAATTAGAGGGGGAGAAAAGTGACAGGAAAGGAAAACACTGCAAAACCACCTTTAATCTGTGAACAATACCTCCCCCCTTAGAGTGGAGAAGCATTTCTCCAAATGAGGTATTTGTGTCTTCAAGTGTTGAGCCTGTGGTTGGGATCCACAGAGGAATGATACTAATCGGAAGACAGCCCAGATTTTTCTGCTGCTCAGAAAAGAAATCTTTTTAAATGGTCAATGTCCATAGCTTCCTTCCTCTGACTCATGAAAAGAATACCTTCAGAAGCTTGTAATTTGTCCACTGTATTTTCTTATCCTTCTATCTGTGATGGTTTGGGAGTTCCCCGCCCCCCACACTTTGTAAAATGACCCAGGCTAGGCTCAGCCGGCTGGAAGTTAAGGACTGAAGCTCTATTTACAGCTCAGCACAATGTACAAGCAGATATATACACTATATACAGGAATAGTTACAGAAATATACAAGTTAAAGGTAATACAGAAACACAGCACCCCTCCCAGAAATCAGAGTCCCCAGGAGGGGCTCCCAACCACCCTTCCACCTTCTCCCCACCCCTATACCTTACCCCAAGGTTTGTCTTACACGCAAGGTGAGTTTTTGAGGATTGGCAGGGGGATTATAAGGAAAGTGGTTAGTGAAATTACTCAGCAGAGAGAAGGAAGCCAGAAGCTGTTAACAGCCCGAGAGACCACAAGCCTGAGTGGCTTATCTATGTTTTGAGTACTTATTCTTATACATCTCAACAAGCCTATGAGTGAAGTAGACATCACCATTGTTTCCTTTTCTCAGCCTGTAATATAATTTTCTCCATTAAAATATTCCAATTAGCCTCAAACCAGCACACTATCATTTTTTTATATAGAAGGATGACTTAGCACATGTCTGAAGACATCTCAGCTGTCCCTTGGCTTTTGCTGTCTAGTGGGGGAGAAATGTGATTACAGAATCTTGGCCAGGAAATTACCTACCCTGTAAATCTCATCTGCTGCTAGTGAGGAAACAGTGTTTACTTTGTGCCTCAAACTGTGTATTTTCTGGGCCAGAAACTGTATTTCTCATCTATTTACTGTACACACACAGTCTTAAGTTAAAACCTGGTCACATCAGACTTCAGTGATGCAGGATTGTGTCCATTTTCTTTACTTCAGTGCTGTGTAGAAATACAAGGCTGTCATTCATGAAATCAGAAGTAATTCAAACACATTTCATACTTTCATAAATCTTGTAAGTCTCTGCTGAACAAAAACAATGCTGTGCCTGAGGTAACTACCCAGCAATGTCTTCAAGGCAACTGATATTTTTGCTAGGGAATCATTCTGCAGCATTGTATTTGAAGGCACTCTTTCAAAAAGCTACAGCCTATTACCTTCTTTATTATTATTATTTTAAATTTTAACTCAAGCTGGATTTTCTCCTTTTCGCCAGCACTCTGTGGGATTGGAGTTTTTACAATTAAAGAAGTACTTAATGATGTCAGGTTTTTTTACTAAGTGACTGTCAAGCTGACATTTACAGAAGTTTGGTTAGTGTTTCAGCACTGGAATACAAATGTGATTAACTTAATAGTAAAGTACTCTTTGACTCCAAAGCGGAAACTGTCAATTAAAATAGGTGAAGTTCAGTAAGGTGTTCTAAAAATATAGCAGTTAGTAGCCATTTTAGTACTTAGGACTGTAGTCTACTAAATAGGAAGGAGTCAAAATCAAAATAAGAAGATATCCATGTGCTTGATGGCTGTAGCATGAATCACAGAGTCAGATAATGTTAGGGGCTGGAAGGGGCCTTGAAAGCTCATCCAGTCCAACCTCCCTGCCAGAGCAGGATCACCTAGACCAGATCACACAGGAATGTGTCCAGGTGGGTTTTCAATATCTCCAGAGAGGGAGTCTCCATAAGTTCCCTGGGCAGCATGTTTCAGTGTCCTGTCACACTCACAGTGAAAAAAATCCTCCTCATGTTTAAATGAAACTTCCTATGCCTCAGCTTCCACCCATTGCCTCTTGTCCTGTCATCAGGCATCACCCAGCAGAGCCTGGCTTCATCCTCCTGTCACTCCACCTTCACATATTTATGTGAGGTCACTTCTCAGTCTCCTCTTCTCCAAGCATCACAGCCCCAGCTCCCTCAGTCTCTCCTCCTAACAGAGATGTTCCATTCCCTTCAGCATCTTTGTGGCTCTGTGCTGGACTCTCTCAAGCAGTTCTATGTCCCTCTTGAACTGGGGGCCCCAGAGTTAGACACAGTACTCCAGATGTGGCCTCAGCAGGGCAGAGCAGAGGGGCAGGAGAACCTCTGTTGACTTAGTAGCCACAGCCCTTCTAATACACCACAGAATGGCACCTCGTCTTTCATCCCTGTGTTCTGTTTTATATTGGCAAGCTGGACAGGAAACTTAACATAGGGATTTCAAGAGAAGGTCAATTTGGCTTGAAATTTAGTTGCAGTAGGCTAGACTATGTGCAGTAACACGATCTGTGTGGTTTTGCTGTGAAGGGGTTTTATAGCTGTTATGATCATTATGTCCCATGCAGACAGTATGAAACCACATACTATTACAATGAGGAGGAAGGTTATGTTTGTGTCTTGTGTAGTGCCATTGCTCAGGGTTGATTTTTATCTGCAGTGAGGAAACCGTCATGACCGATTTCAGTATTTCATATTCTGATAGGACAGTCGCTTCTAAGGGTCTTGGGAGTCTTTCTCTGTTTAAATGCTCATTTAACAAATTAATTAAAGTACATGTTTTCCACAAATTGAGGAATGTAACTTAGAGAGACAAGAGACCATCTGAGAAAAGATGCTGGCACAACACCTTTGGCAGCCAAAGTTGGCAGCCAATTGTCAAGTTATATGGATGCGGTATTATTTTTTGTGCAGAGCAGCATCACTGAAACATGCTAGTAGGTGAGTCTGAGAATAGAAGTTGCCTATATTAGTGGAGATTAAACCTGGATAGTTAAAATGCAGTCAGTTCCTGCAGGTGGAAGGGAATATCACGTTTTTAATACTGGAAGCTTGAAAAAGGAAGTCGTTCTTGCTTGAAGTCAGAGAGTTGGGAATCTGAAATAGCTGAAAGTGTCTGGACGCTTGGGGAATCCTAACATTGGCATAAACCCTAGGTGTCCTCTCAGACTGTGGATTTCAAAATGAAGGTTGTGGGTGTGGAGATGTGAGGTTGGGCACAGCAATGAAACTGTGTAATGGATCTCACTGTGGAAGGGGCTGTGTTTGGGTTTTGACTTCAGGTTTTGTTGAAGTTGCGTCAAACATAGCTGCAAAGAAACTTTGACCAGGATGCATTCATCTCAGGCACTATATCTATTCAACTAAAATACAGATTTCTAAGATACTCTCTTACCATTGCTGCTCACAGAATTACTTTGCTACCTATTTCTTCATTAAAATTTTCTTTAGAGGTAAAACACCCTTAAAGATGACTTACTAATAAGCTTCCATTGCTGAAACTAATGGAACCAGGTGATTTCAGATTTATACCAGTTAATGACATACTTGAACTCATAAATAAAATAATTACTACTCAAGAAATGCCAAGTCTCAATTGGTGCTTAAGAAAATTATTCCATATGCTAGAAGTTATACAGTGGCAGTTATATGTCTTCCCCCAATGGAACTGTTAAGTAAAAGAAAAAAAACCAACTTCCAACAAAACAAAAAAACCAAACAAAAAAACCCGAAACAAAACAAAAAAACAACAACCCAAAAAAAAAAAAAAAAAAGAAAATTAAACTGAGACACAGACAATATGAGAATTCCACTTTGGTTTACACTCAATATAGAGAAAAGGAGCCTTCAAAGTGACCAGATACCAGATGTTCTGTAAACAGAGGAATGGCTCAGAAAAAAAGGAAGAAGTTTTTTTTTCCCAGCATTTTTTTCCCTGTGTTATAGAAAAAAACCCATCAGTTTCTAAGCAAGGGAGCATTCAGCCTTATTATAGCAATTAGTGTCAGATCTAAAGAACACTTAGAAAATAAAAATGGAAGAATACATCACTGCAGTAGCAACTTCAGTTCTTCAGTCTTCAAAGATTGTCAGTTTTTGCACTGAAAGAGGGTTTGTTGAACATGACAACGTGCAGAGCACAAGTGATGTTTCCTTGGTCTCTGAAGCAAATTGTTCTTCTGCAAAACAGTTGTGTAAATACAGTGATGGTCAGGAGATATGTTAAGGTTTTCAGAAGAATTGAACAGCAAAAGGTGGTAGTTAATTGCTGGGTCTTGCAGTCACTCTAAGAACGTTTATGATCTGTGTTAGGCTTAGCAACCTGCAGCTGCCAGTGGTGGAAATGAACCTGTTAACTAATTAAGAGATGCCCCTACTATTTTCCAGAGAAGTAACAGCATAGCACCTAAACAGATATCTCTGGCTTTGAAGGTGGGGTGGGAATGTATGAACAACATAAGTCTCCTATGATGCCATCTGGAAGAGACTTGGATGTTGCCTTCATAAAAAGGCTTCCTCCTTACCACGTTATGTAAACATCTGGTGAGAAAAATACTGAGTACATGCTTGCAAAAGATATAGACATGCTAATTACTAGTAGGTGTAACAGGCAGGTATAACCAATACCTGAGGAAGTTCTCACTAACATGTTTGTGGGTGGAAAAGAGACCTCCTTTGCTAAGTACCATGCTATTCAGTATCTGTTTATTTTGTTTACTTGTATTTTCCCTTTACAACATATTCTATTCCTTTTAAAAGACAAACCTGGTACAGCAAGGAGACTGGCTTTTTGCCATGCCTCTCTCTTGAAAGTGCTGAGTTGAGCATGGTAGACCTAACTGGAGGAAAGGAGGTTGTATTTTCCCTGATGTGACCAGAATGTGAGCATCTGGAGAAAGCTGGAGGCAGCAGAAAGGGTACAGGGGAAAAAAGGCTTTGAAGCTTAGCTAGAAATTCTTGAGAGAGGAGGACATGAAAGTCATAGAGGAAAGGCTTTTCCAGTTGACAATGTGGAGTAATGCAATCTAGCATGCACTGAAATTTGATGTGTTGAGGGCAAAGGCTGCCTGGATGAAGAGAAGTCCTATCTGTAAGGATGAAAATTGGCATGCAAGGTTCCTTCCTGCCTTCCTGCCTTCCTCCCTCCCTCCCTTTCTTTCTGGCTGAGAATTTGGAGACTGGAATTTTTTTGCAAGATCACTAACTAGCACAAAATAAAGAGTGCAGATAAGTGAGGGAGAAGATGGAAGAGGAAGTGTAGAAAGCTTCAGTAGTTCTTACTGTGCTTTTTCCTGTTTCAGCTGTAGCTACATAGGACTTCTGTGGTGTTATTTACAAAAGGTCCTGCATATTTTAAATCTAAATTGGAGCCTTGTGTCTTGAAATCCTTTAGGGATTTTTTTTTTTTCTATTCTGTAAAGTATGAAATTCCTTCTGCATATGTACTTTGAACAGAGGATATGACAGTGCCTTCATAAAATCTTAACTACCCTAGAGGTAGTAGCTAACACCAATTATAGTCTGGGGTTGTTTGTTTTCTCTTTTAGTAAATATTTTCAGGTTCACCTAACCATATATTTCCTTAAAATCTTATACTTCCAATATGCCCAGTGTTACTGCTAAGCAAATTCATTAGTGTTATTATGTAGTTATTCTCATACTTCTTGAACAGTGTTAAATGACTGCTTGTGCTTGCTACTTTGGATTGCTGTCTTGCTCCTAGTGTGATTATGATCTGTTTTGTTAAACTTCTGTTGAAAAAACAGCTGATGCATGCTCCAAAAGACACGCTTAACATTTAGTAATATAAAGTGGTTTTATCCCTAAACTTGAGGAATTCTATTTCCTGATATACAGAGAACACACTGTGTTGTTTTTGTGATGTACTAGATGGGGAAAATGTCTGTTTTATGTATTTGCTACCAACAGGTTGCACTGCATTTGTATTGTTTGTAAACACACGAAGGGATGGTGGACATAACCTTGCCCTGAAAGGACAGCTTACTAGGATCCAAATTCCAACTTTCATGAGAGTCAGAATCAATTGCTGGTGCAAATCAACACAGAGAAAAAAATAAAATAAAAGGAAAAAAATGTCAAAATTGTGAAATCTGTAGAGGATGTTAACAAAGAAACCAAATGTCAACACTAAGAGGAAAAAATTACAAAGTAATACCTACAAATAAAACAGCAGCATGAGCCAAGTAATTTTCAGCAAGAAGGTGTAGCAAGATGTCTCATAAAAGAGTTTATCCTTTCTGCAGGTCTGATGCTACATGTGTTAACTGGGCAAAATACCGTCTGACTTCTAGAAAGTCTGAACTTTTTAACAGTTCTTACATGAATTTGATCTCCCTGAGACACTTACTCAAGGCCTCATCCAACNCAGTAGCATCCCTGCCAAAATCAGCATGTCCTTGCTTTTAGGGGTTTGTTAGTTTTCTTCTAGAGATGTCACAAATTTCAAAAGAAGATACAAAATCTGAAAGTGAGTTTTTGAATCGAGTATCTCATTATGAGCCTGTGAACATACTTAGTGACATCTTGAAATTGCCATCATTAGTATAAAAGTTGCTGTATCTTTGTTAATACTGCATAAAAGCCGTAGAAAAAGGCTGATATTTTTATATACTATTTCTGCAGTCAAGAGAGCCACAATCAGGGCATACATCAGTTTTCATTATAGTTAACATAGAGCTTTTCTTTGTTTTCTGTAAAGATTTGTAAGAACATAGGAAATGTTGTTGTGGTACCACAGATACTGCATTTTCTGGAGGTGTGATTTGTGTTCTGCAGTAGTGAAGGGCTGAGATGGTACAGTATTTTTAAGGTGTTAATAGCATGCTAAATGAAAACAAGGTTGTAAATCTTCAGGTAACAAACTGAAATCTCTTCAATGAAACTGTAGATCTTGGTTTGCACAGCGTGACATTCTCTCTTTGGAAATCCACACCGAAACCCTTTTCTTAACTCACAATTAAAATTCTCCTTCAAGCGTGGGTCCTAGGTTGAGGTTTTGAAATTCACGAATGTATCGAGATTTAGTGGCATACTACTGAGCACATTGTTTGCTACACTCAGTATCTGCTAGCTGCAGCAGAGAGTGGGTGCTGTGACTCTACCGACAGCATGAGCCAACCTCAGCATTGCAGAGTGTGATCCGTACAAAGCCACCTCGTGTGTGCACTCAGGAGGGGTGGCTGGATGCCGGTCACTCGCTCTCTGTGCCTCTGCGAGGCCATTGTGCCAAGCAGTCCCGGGAAGGAGCTGCAGGTAGTCTGACCAGTGCAAAAGGAGCAGGGCAGAATTCAAGAGACTTTACTGATCTGACATCAACTGCTGAATTTCTTTGTAAGTTCTTAATAAGTGGGGACAGCAGTGACTATTAAAAGCAACGCCATCGTAGTCCTGCGTTGGGTAAGGGAAGATACAGAGTAAGTGTGTTTGGAGGTTTTGGGGTTTTGAAAACCAGAAGCGAGTGTGGTTTCATGGACAACTTTACCTTCAAGCTTCTTGTTAAATCAACCAGGTATCAAGGTACCACAAAACTAGACCTGCTTCTTTATGGTGTGGTCATGACTTTTGTGTTACCTTTATGCAGAGGCAGAATAGGGTCTGCCGTAAACCTAGGGGAGAAACATGTCTTGGCTGTGATCCTGCTTCAACTAGGCCAGATCCCAGGAAGGCTGTACTGGTATCTGGTTCTGGGAGAGGAGGAAGCAGCCCATTTCTCCAGAAACAGCACTGCTGTTAAAACTCTTTGTCTTGCTGGGGCAAACACCTGATCCTTGTAAAAGTAGTATTGCATCTTACCCACAGTGAGGTGATTCTGGTCAACATGTAGCTGGCTTGGATTTGAGAGAAGAGTCAGATGTGAAAGTTAGGTGTAAGAGTCTTCAGTTTAAAATCATGTACAAAGGTTGCATGACCATAGCCGGTAACACAGATGCCTTCTGATCCACTCTGACCATGTATGCCTTCTGAATACCCCTTTCCTCACTGATGGTTTGCTGTTTCTGGTGAGGCAAATGAACTGCTGAATTTATTTATTTTAATAGACATAATTAGTACAGCTTTGATGTTTTAATAACAAAATAGCAGTGAGATCTCAATAGACAAAGTTTGTCATAGTTCAGTCAGTTTGTCTGACTGCCAAAAGAATTTCAGCAGGAGTGCCGTATTGTAGGAAATGGCTTTGTTTCAATTTTACATTAAATTATTTCTGTACAACTCTCTGCTAAAGCTTATCCCTTTTACTTTCCATGAATGTGACCAGTGAAGCTTAATGCAGAAGTTAATCTAAAGTGTCAATTGTTTGAAGTAGTTTTCTTTTAATTGATCTGGATACCACTGGTCCAACAAGCTTATTTTGTGAGTGTCTTGTTCTTGCGTTCTGACTATGGCACTTCTGTGTTCTTTGTGATAAAATGCAAGAGGAAGTAACAGTCTACTAGGAAGATAATTGGAGAAATGAATCAGAGTGACTCAAAAAGCATGTAAGTGTTAGAATACAGCTAGTGTCAGTTCATATAAATGACTATTTTGATAACAAAACACGGGAGAATGAAACATTTTCAAAGAATTTTAAAACAAACACAATTTCGATTGAACTGCTGGCAGAGGAGAGGACAGGAACTATAGTGGAATATTTTGCAAAGCAATTCACATTACAGTGAAGTTCTTGTTTTCAGCAGCAGTGCAGGGATTTTTGCAGTTCCCAATATAATGTGTCAAAAGCTAGCAGTGTATTCTGTGAAGTGATAGTGCTTAAGAGTGTGCTCTATCATTATGCAATTACATTTTTTCTTTTTAATTTGAAAATATTTCCAGTATTTTATCTAATTTGTGCTTTGTTTTATTTTGATTTTTATTTTTTTTTCCTCACAAGGCACCTAATTATCTTTTTCAACTGTGTGTATTTTCTGTTAAAATGTGATGTTTTCCTTGTGTCTTTCTAACACTGAGCATGATTGTGCATGAGATGTTTCAGTATGCTAATATTGTTATTGCACTTTGACTGATGCAGTTTTATGAAGAGGTCTGTATGGGGTTTATTGCTCATTTGTGAAGGAAATATATGCTAGCAATTAAACAAAAGCAATATGTCTGAACTATGGCTATGTATGTAAATTAATGTAATCATAGAATCACAGAGTAGGTTGGAAAGGACCTTTAAAGTTAATCTAGTCCAACCTTCCTGCCAAGACAGGGCCATCTTTCACTAGATCAGTTTCCTCAGAAGCTCCTCTGACCTGGCCTTGAACACTGCTGATGATGGAGCAATAGATAAGTGGTTGAGGCCACTTATCTCTGTTTGTTCAGAAGTTACAAAGAATATATTTGTTGTTGTGAATCTCTGTTCTTCATAAGAAAAAATGAGACAAAGCTCTGGTACAAATTAAAAATTTTCAGTTGTTGTAACTGACAATACTAGGTCAGATAAAGCTGCTGGAACTGTACTTAAAGCTCACTATTTCGCTTGCTGGCATTTTAAGATGAAATGCTTGAAGTCCCTTTCATGGACCTATAATATATTAAATATTATTTTCTTAAAAAGTAAATGTGCATGCTAATGACAAATGATTGGGAAATGTATTATGAAAACCTGTCTCTTGGATATGCATTTTTGCCTGCAGTTTCACATGTGAATTTGACCCAGAGCAATAGTCCTGGACCTGGGCACGCTCCTGTTGGCAGATGTATTCTTGTTTTCTTGGGACAGTTGGAAATGGGAGCCACCGTGTGTTCATGTGCCACCTGAAACAGTTCATTTGCTTCTGAGCAAAGCCAGCATTTCATTTGCATTAGTTTCCAGGCCAGAGATCATGCGGATTGTGGTCCTCTGGCCCTTACAGTGATAATCCATTTGCCATTAACTAGACTTTGGTTCTCAAATATTCCACGTTTAATAAGTATCATAAGGCAGACTGGATCTCCAGTACACAGTGCTGTAACAGAAAGATAATGGACTACAAGACAGATTAATAAGATTTTTGAGTCACAAAAGCTTTAAGTCGGTTTAAATCTATTGGTTAAGCTGCTCAGAACTGGTAATGCTTTAATCTTGAGCTGTGGTGAGTGAGCACAGACATTGCTGGCACGCATTAAGACGTCTACATGATCACCTTGTGCTTAGCTCTTTTTCAGACTGAGTTAGCAGTAGCAATCCCCTAAGTCTTATTTAAGATGAAATACACAGAAGATGGGTTCATGAAGCATATGCAGTGCCTCTCTGTAGCAGGTGTCTAGTTTTACCTGCTTTATGGATACTAGGACTACAAATTTAGGGTGGCTGTGGCTATTTCTTCTGCCATCGAGCTGTCCATCTCAATTTGGACTCATGAGCCTGGTTTGACCCACCTTCTGCTGGTGGATCTGACTGACTTCCACCCCTGTAAAGACTTCAGAAGCCTCACTTGATGGTGGTCATGAATCTTAGTCTGAATACTCCCATACGGCTTCAGTGCTTTTTTACATTTCTGGTTAGTGCAGTTACAACCCCAAGTGAAAAGCACTCCTATGATCTGTTTCACTGCTGTAAAGGTCTTCTAGTCCAGAAGTGGCATGTCATTTAGAAATAAATTTGCTGATTATTTGCTTTGATGGTTTTGAAAATGACAATGTTGTTTGTTTTTTTGTTTGTTTTTTTTTGTTTGTTTTGGTTGTTTTATTTTTCTTCCCCTCTCCTCATTCTTTTTAAATCCCTGTTTTATATGTGTGTGATTTGGTTTTTGTTTTTTTTTCCCTCTGCCTAGACCTGGTTAACCATTTCTGTGAACAGGTCCTCAATTTTTTACTTTGTCCCTACTTTCCTGTCGTAGCCCCATCTTCCCCTGGTGTCGACTCCGTACCCTTACAGCGCACAGGCAGTCAACACGGCACACAGAACGCAACAGCGACCTTCCAGAGGGCCAGCTATGCGGCCGGCCCAGCCTCCAATTACGCAGACCCCTACCGACAGCTGCAGTATTGTCCTTCTATTGAATCACCATACAGCAAATCTGGGCCAGCCATCCCACCTGAAGGGACCTTGGCTAGGTCACCTTCCATTGATAGCATTCAGAAAGATCCCAGGTGGGTGAAACCTTTATTATCTACTATTTCTTGCTTGTGCAGAGGCTTGTAATTGCAGTTTAATTTGTATGTTTCTGCTGTTGAATATGTGTGTGTGTATATCTATATATATCCATATTTATTAAAAAACCAAAAAACAAACACAAAACCTGAAACTCATGGTTGTGTGTGGAAGAATTTGTTTGCATCACAACTTTGTCCTAATGCTTTGCCTTGGAAGGCTCTCATGAGCTCTTCTGTAAAGTAAGATGGTAGCTGTGGTCTTGAATGTGTGTGCTTAGCCTGCTTTCTCTGGCACCACCCCACCCCTCAAGAGCTTATGAAAAGTAATTTTCTCTGAAAATTGGAGTGTTACAACTGTTTTGATTCTATAAACATTGAGAATTGAATTTTTAAGTCAATTCTTGGGCAGAAGTTGTTGGAGCACTTGGTTTGTCTACAGTTGATAATTATAAAAGCTGCAGAAAAGGAGATTCTGGTACTGGGCAAAGAGACTGAGCAATATGGAAGCAACATGTAATGAGCTTATGCTCTACCCTGTGTGTTGTACAAGCACCCAGTGCCAGTACCTGGTAACAGAACATATGTTTTACAGCTTTGCAGGAATGATTGTTACTGTGCATGCTTTTTAAATATATAGCAGCAACTGTTAATGTTGCTATGAGGTAGCAGGAAGGTAGAGAAGGTGCAAGGAGGAAACTTCATAGCACATAGACCCCCAAATAGGCAGATGGATTAGAGAGAGTTCCATGATTAGAACAATGGAAATGCTAAGTGTAATGCTCAATGCACCTGGTGATTTTGTGCAGTTTTCTGATGGAAAAGAAGGCAAGTCTCTTTGGTAACTTAAGTTTATATTTGTTCAGGGTGTTATACAAGGTTTTTTTCTGTGGCAGATGGTGTGATTTATTTATTTAATTTCACCGTGTGCAATGTAATGATAGCACAGCCCAAAAATTTGCCCCCAACAAAAATGCAGAAGGTGTTTAAGCAAGAAGTTGGAAATACCTATTTTCCTGTATTAAAAAATCAAATATTCACAACTGGATCTCTCTACTTCTGCAGCATAATAACACTTCTTTCTGTCAGATAAATTTTGTGGCACATCTGAAATACTACTGCTTGCAATTGCTTCTCCCATTGCAGAATTTTATAGTGACAACTTCAACATTTTTTTTCTTTAGCTTTCCCTCCAGAAATTTGAAAAAATATATATGTAATTTATCCCCTTCTTTTGCCTGCCTCGGATCAAGTGATGGCAACCAGAGGGGAAAAAGTGTTTTTCTGAAACTTTGGTATATCAGTGTGTTTGTACTTCAGAATGTGAAAGACCATGGAGGAAAAAGAGCTTTGCTTTGTACATGTCTAGTGTAAACTTAAAGAAAGTTACATTAGGAGTCAATTAAACCAGAGGAGAAATGACTGTAATCTATATGAAATGTTCTTAGGAAAAGCATGGTGATGTGGAAGACACTTCCCTATAGACAGGAGAGACATTTACAGTGTCACTACAGGTCCTAGACATAGTGTCCTTTTAGGAAGAGGCTATCTCTGTTTAGTTGCTCTACTATCACTTCACAACTCTTAGTTAATGTATAGGATATATGGTTGTAAATGAAGATTTCCCCTGGAAGGTTTTTATTTGCTTGCTGTTTGGTTCTTTCTGCTGTTGTGATACCATTTGTGCATTCATGAGCATTGATTTCTGCAGATAAAGTAGGAGCAAGCAGGCATCTAGTTAAAAACTGAATTTACTTAATTCATTAGGTGGAATCATTAAACATTATTACTAATTAGTGCTGTCTTTGTATTGCTGTCCTTATTTGTTGGTTCTAATAATTCTTATAAAGAACTGTTAGAAGCACATGTGATTGTGTTATGCTGTAGTCCCTGAAAGCTGTAGTCACCCTGGGCAGACTGGCTTGTGAAACTATGCGTGAGCTGCAGCAGCTGCTGATCATTGAGTTATGGGAAAGACATGGAGAAAGTGGAAGGAGTATGGAGAAAAGCATCAAAAGTAATCAGGAGACTTTGAAGATACTGTTTTCTATGAGTAGATTACGAAAATGTGGGTAAATGACAAGCGTGGAAAGAAGAGGACACAAGACTTTGCAGGTGCTTGAAATGGAAGGACAGAAATTAGGGTAGTACATGGGAGGTATAATTAGAAACAGTGGCTTTAATTAGGGAAAGGAAGACATGGCCTGAATACAAGAAAGACTTTGAACAGCTCTGTTAACTTGCATTGTATTCCTCATGAGAGTTATTGCTTATTACACACCAAGTGTATTATTACACAGAGTTATTGTTTATTACACAGAGAGTTATTACACAGCAGGTGACAAATAAACCTCTTGGTCAGTGAGTGGACTTTGTCAACTGGTAAGTTTTGAGTTTCCTTACAGTCCTGTTGCTGCTTTGGTTGGCTTGGTGCTTGAAGTTTTTATGACTGACACAAACTGTGGAGTAAAGTGGCTGGCAGCATTTTCAGACACTTCTACCTGCCCAACCATAGGTTCAAACAAATGCTTACTTAATGGGTGGGAGAAGATCTGCAGGACAAAAGCATACTAATTGCAGTCTTTTGATTAGCATTTGCTATATGTCAGTCAGCTCAAGATGAGAAGTAGATACCCAGAAAAGAACATACTCATCCTAATAAGCAATTACACTTCCTAAAACTGAACATTTTTTTCTGGAATAGGCAAAATTTCCATCTGAAGTCCCAGAAAGTTGGCAGGCACTGATGCAGTTGACAGTTTTTTTCCCCATTGTTTTCACCATGTAGTTTGGATTACTAATACTCCAGTTCTATGTATCTTCTGAACTGACATTTGGCAAATGAAATTTTAGCTCAACATCTGTTCTGCATCATCTAACTAGCATAAAATGCAATTTAATGCTCATTAAATTAAAGCTTAAGTGAATTTTTTTTTTTTTTTTGGTGAATATCCAGATAGCTATTATCAAGTTTGTGGCAAGGGAGAATTTTTCGTATGTGTAGGTAGACTGTTAGCTGATATGAACTCATGTAACAGGTAGTAAAACCTGTATACATCTATGCTGACTGAAAGTCTGAGGCTGTTATTTGAAAAGGAAATAATCCCGTATCACCTGTTTGACTTAAGTTCTACCTATGGAAAATGGAAAAATTGAATATAAAAGGTTGATGCTTCAAAGCATTATTTTATGTTTATTTCTTACAAAAAGAAGAAAGATAAATATACAGCAGTTATATGAATACTTAGGTGGAAAAGTAGCATAGGAAGGCAGGAAAAAATACAGTATTTATTTTCTAATTATTGTTCGTACTAAACTGTAAATGAGAGAAGTTCTGAGTATTTTAACATATCAGAAATGTGTTCATTTGATATTTCCCAGCCTACTTTCGTTAAAGAAATATGAATCTGTTTCTTAGCACCATCAAATTATCTAAGGTTTGTCTTTTCCTGCAGAACTGAAGAACCCTAGAAATAGAAATACTGGTATCCAATTATCCATTTGTGTGCCTTCCAATTTTTAACCAAAAAACATCACTGACAAATGTTTGTAAATTACTTATTTTTTTAGTTTTTCAGTGTGCTAAGAAACAATGTGCATGTTCCACTGCTGATAATCCACACTTGTTATATACCAGATGAAAAAATGAGTCATTTTCACATCCTTCAGTTAAATACATACCAGTGAAGTTTTGTGGGTAACAGTGGTTTTGCCTGTTTCATGACATCACTGTGTTCAGTTTTATGGCTTGAATCAACACGTTTCCTTCGCTGACTTTCACAGAATCACAGACTATTGTGGGCTGGAAGGGGCCTTGGAAGATTATCTAGTTCACCACCCTGCCAGAGCAGGATCACCTACAGTAGGTCA
Source organism: Ramphastos sulfuratus (assembly GCA_013399055.1). Classification (NCBI taxonomy): domain Eukaryota; kingdom Metazoa; phylum Chordata; class Aves; order Piciformes; family Ramphastidae; genus Ramphastos; species Ramphastos sulfuratus. The sequence goes on from WBNM01013560.1 coordinate 74,222, forward strand.
AATAGGAGCACATCCAAGCAGGTTTTGAATGTCTCTCATGACTCCACAACCTCTCTGGGCAGCTTGTTCCAGTGCTCTGTCACCCTCACAGTGAAAAAGTTTTTCCTTATGTTTACGTGGAACCTGCTATTTCCTGGCTTGCACCCATTGCCCTTTGTCTATCCTTTGCACTGAGAAGAGCCTGGCTCCATCTTCCCAACACTTGCCCTTCATGTATTTATAAACGTTAGTGAGGTCACCTCTCAGGCTCCTTTTCTCCAAGCTAAAGAGCCCTAGCTCTCAGTTTTTCCTCACAAGGGAGATGTTTTTCTCCTTTCATCGTATTTGTGGCTCTGTGCTGGACTCTTTCAAGCAGTTCCCTGTCCTTGAACTGAGCAGCTCAGAAGTGGACACAGTATTCCAGATGTGGCCTCACCAGGGTGGAGTAGAAAAGGAGGAGAAGCTCTCTTGACCTGCTGACCACACCTCTTTTAATGCACCCCTGGATGCCATTGGCCTCTTGGCCACAAGGGTGCATTGCTGTCTCATGGTCCTACTTTTGTCCACCAGGACTCCCAGGTCTTTTCCCCAGGGCTGCTCTCCAACAGGTCATGCCACAGCCTGTACTGGTCCATGGGACTGTTCTTTCCCAGATGCAAGATTCTACACTAGTCCTTGTTGAATTTCATGACATTTCTCCCTTCCCAGCTCTCCAGGGAGAGAGAGAGACCTATCTAGGTCTGACTGAATGGCAGCACAGCCTTCAGGTGTGTCAGCCATTCCTCACAGTTCTGTGTCATCAGTGACCTCAGTGACTCCTCATCTGTCTTTATTTGCACACCAGTATACACAAGTCTTCTGGAAAGATACTGTCAAGAAGCTGAGTTAACAGCCAGAATTATGTGGAATACACTCCATTAAGGCTACCAAAATGAATTCCAGAGTTTAAATATCCATGTTTGTATTGCATTGAATTATACTGATCTACACTTAAAATGTTCCTTTGCAGCATTTCCTTTCCCAAGATATGTGTTTCAGAACCTTTTAAACTATTTATTCAGAAGAAATGGAGTCATTTGTTGAATAAAGCTGTAAAGGGTTTGTTCTTCATTAGAAAGTAGATTGCAATAATGATTTGGCTTTTGTTTTTAAAACAGCAGCAAACAAACCAAACAACAAAAAAGCCAAAACCAAACCAAAGAAAACAAAATAGCAAAACCACTAGATTAAAATCATCTTGCAGCTTTATAAGAACCCAAAATTTCTTAAACCAGCTATGTCATACTGATTCTCACTTTTAAAACTGTCTGGCTGTAGGTCACCACAGGAACAGCTTTCCAGGTACGGCAGGATTTAACTGTAATACCCTGAGCTGTTTCTGCTCTGTTCTGTGTTTTCAGAGTCAAGTTTCCCATTAATTACCTATACTGGCCTTAATTTCCTCCTAACCAGAAGATGATGGTGCTTTCTGTCCATATTATAAAACTTTAAATTGGCTTACTTTCCACGTATGAAAGAAAATAAATTAGATAAGAACATTTTGTGTGCACAGTAAGCTTCAAAGCTTATGTTTGAGTTGTTTGTGTTTTGGTGTTTTTTTTGTTTGGTGGTTTTTTTGTGTTAGGGTTTTGGGGTTTTTTTGTTTGTTTGTTTGTTTTGTTTTGTTTTGTTTTCCCCCTCCAAAAAATGCTCTATTTGCAAAATGAAAGCTTTCTCTGTAGGAAAAGTGATAGAAATAAGATCAACTCCAGTAAAACTGCTTATGAGATTTGCACAGAGTTTGGAACGTGGCCTATTAAAAGATAAATGTTTCTGTGGAAGTCTTCACTCTACATTCAGTCTCACTTTTTTCCAAGGTTTGTCTCAGTGTTAGTGGAGTTAGTGTACTCTAAATCTGAATAGCAGCAAGGTATCTGAACAGTGTAATCAGGTAAGAAAATAACAATGTAATCCTGAATGTGTGGGAGATTGGACATCTTGGGAATGTGTCTAGTAGCTTCTTTGGAGAGAGTTACCACCTTCAGAAAGAAACTTCTAGAAAGCCTTGCTGTGACTATAGTACAGAGACCTGCTGGTCAAGCTAAAAAGCACAAGAAGCTGCTGCATGGACAATGTAAGCAGGAACAGGTATCCTGGGAAGAGTATAGATATGCTGCCCAGTTGTGTAGGGGTGAAGTCAGGAAGGCCAGGGCACATTTGGAGCTGAACTTGGCAAGGGATGCAAAGAGTAACAAGGACTTCTACAGGTATATCAATGAAAAAGGGAGGTTAAGGAAAACATAACTCTTCCTGAAGAGCAAGAATGGTGAGCTGTTAACAACAGATGAGGAGAAGGCTGAAGTGCTCAGCAACCTTTTTTTTTCCTCAGTCTTCACTAGCAACCTCTCTCCAGCAACCTCTCTCCTGACACCTCCCAAGTTAAGACACCACAAGGTGGGGATAAGGGCAGCAAAGTCCATCACAGAGTATATGAAGATCAGGTTTGTGCCACCTGAGGAATGTGACATATGTAAGTCTGTGGGACCTGATGAGGTGCATCCCAGAGTCCTGAAGGAATTGGCTGGTGTAATCAACAAGACACTCTCCATGATATTTGAAAAGTCCTGGCAGTCAGGTGAAGCCCCTGGAAGAAGGGACACATCACACCTATTTTTAAAAAGGTTAGAAAGAAAGACTCTGGAAACTACCAACCTGTCAACGTCATCACTGTGCCTGGGAAGATCATGGAGCAGATTATCCTAGAAGCTCTGATAAGGCACATAGAGGCCAAGCAGGTGATCCAAGACAGCCAGCCTGGCTTCACTAAGGGCAAATTCTGCCTGAGGAACCTGGTGGCCTTCTGTGATTAAGTGACTATATCCTTAGGTCATCCTTTGTCCACTGATGTCATCTGTCTGGAGTTCTGCAAGGTCTCCCACAACATCCTACTTGCCAAGTTGGAGGATACAAATTTGATGGGTGGACTGCTCAGTGGGAAAGGAATTGGCTGGATAGCTGCATCCAGAGGGTAGTGCTCAATGGCTGAAAGTCCATATGGAGATTGGTGACAAGTGGTGTTCCCCTGGGGTCTGTACTGAGACCTGTGCTGTTTAATGTTTTTATCAGTGATATAGACAGTGCAAACAAATGCACCACCAGCAAGTTTGCAGATGACGCCAAGCTAAGTGATGCTGTTGATATACTAGAGGGATGGGATGGCATCCAGAAAGATCTGGACAAGCTGGAGAGGTGGACCCAGGTGAACNCCAAAATTTCTTAAACCAGCTATGTCATACTGATTCTCACTTTTAAAACTGTCTGGCTGTAGGTCACCACAGGAACAGCTTTCCAGGTACGGCAGGATTTAACTGTAATACCCTGAGCTGTTTCTGCTCTGTTCTGTGTTTTCAGAGTCAAGTTTCCCATTAATTACCTATACTGGCCTTAATTTCCTCCTAACCAGAAGATGATGGTGCTTTCTGTCCATATTATAAAACTTTAAATTGGCTTACTTTCCACGTATGAAAGAAAATAAATTAGATAAGAACATTTTGTGTGCACAGTAAGCTTCAAAGCTTATGTTTGAGTTGTTTGTGTTTTGGTGTTTTTTTTGTTTGGTGGTTTTTTTGTGTTAGGGTTTTGGGGTTTTTTTGTTTGTTTGTTTGTTTTGTTTTGTTTTGTTTTCCCCCTCCAAAAAATGCTCTATTTGCAAAATGAAAGCTTTCTCTGTAGGAAAAGTGATAGAAATAAGATCAACTCCAGTAAAACTGCTTATGAGATTTGCACAGAGTTTGGAACGTGGCCTATTAAAAGATAAATGTTTCTGTGGAAGTCTTCACTCTACATTCAGTCTCACTTTTTTCCAAGGTTTGTCTCAGTGTTAGTGGAGTTAGTGTACTCTAAATCTGAATAGCAGCAAGGTATCTGAACAGTGTAATCAGGTAAGAAAATAACAATGTAATCCTGAATGTGTGGGAGATTGGACATCTTGGGAATGTGTCTAGTAGCTTCTTTGGAGAGAGTTACCACCTTCAGAAAGAAACTTCTAGAAAGCCTTGCTGTGACTATAGTACAGAGACCTGCTGGTCAAGCTAAAAAGCACAAGAAGCTGCTGCATGGACAATGTAAGCAGGAACAGGTATCCTGGGAAGAGTATAGATATGCTGCCCAGTTGTGTAGGGGTGAAGTCAGGAAGGCCAGGGCACATTTGGAGCTGAACTTGGCAAGGGATGCAAAGAGTAACAAGGACTTCTACAGGTATATCAATGAAAAAGGGAGGTTAAGGAAAACATAACTCTTCCTGAAGAGCAAGAATGGTGAGCTGTTAACAACAGATGAGGAGAAGGCTGAAGTGCTCAGCAACCTTTTTTTTTCCTCAGTCTTCACTAGCAACCTCTCTCCAGCAACCTCTCTCCTGACACCTCCCAAGTTAAGACACCACAAGGTGGGGATAAGGGCAGCAAAGTCCATCACAGAGTATATGAAGATCAGGTTTGTGCCACCTGAGGAATGTGACATATGTAAGTCTGTGGGACCTGATGAGGTGCATCCCAGAGTCCTGAAGGAATTGGCTGGTGTAATCAACAAGACACTCTCCATGATATTTGAAAAGTCCTGGCAGTCAGGTGAAGCCCCTGGAAGAAGGGACACATCACACCTATTTTTAAAAAGGTTAGAAAGAAAGACTCTGGAAACTACCAACCTGTCAACGTCATCACTGTGCCTGGGAAGATCATGGAGCAGATTATCCTAGAAGCTCTGATAAGGCACATAGAGGCCAAGCAGGTGATCCAAGACAGCCAGCCTGGCTTCACTAAGGGCAAATTCTGCCTGAGGAACCTGGTGGCCTTCTGTGATTAAGTGACTATATCCTTAGGTCATCCTTTGTCCACTGATGTCATCTGTCTGGAGTTCTGCAAGGTCTCCCACAACATCCTACTTGCCAAGTTGGAGGATACAAATTTGATGGGTGGACTGCTCAGTGGGAAAGGAATTGGCTGGATAGCTGCATCCAGAGGGTAGTGCTCAATGGCTGAAAGTCCATATGGAGATTGGTGACAAGTGGTGTTCCCCTGGGGTCTGTACTGAGACCTGTGCTGTTTAATGTTTTTATCAGTGATATAGACAGTGCAAACAAATGCACCACCAGCAAGTTTGCAGATGACGCCAAGCTAAGTGATGCTGTTGATATACTAGAGGGATGGGATGGCATCCAGAAAGATCTGGACAAGCTGGAGAGGTGGACCCAGGTGAACCTCATGAGGTTCAACAAGACCAAGTGCACCTGGGTTGGAACAATCCTCATTATCAACAGAGGCTGGGGGGTGAGGTGATAGAAGAAAGCAGTCCTGTGGAAAAGGACTTGGGAGGTTTTGTGGATGAGAAGCTGGATGTGAACCAGCAATGTGCACTTGCAGCCGAGAAGGCCAATTGCATCCTAACCTTCATCAAAAGAAGTGTGATCAAGAAGATCAAGAGAGGTGATTTTGCTGNAAGAAGGGACACATCACACCTATTTTTAAAAAGGTTAGAAAGAAAGACTCTGGAAACTACCAACCTGTCAACGTCATCACTGTGCCTGGGAAGATCATGGAGCAGATTATCCTAGAAGCTCTGATAAGGCACATAGAGGCCAAGCAGGTGATCCAAGACAGCCAGCCTGGCTTCACTAAGGGCAAATTCTGCCTGAGGAACCTGGTGGCCTTCTGTGATTAAGTGACTATATCCTTAGGTCATCCTTTGTCCACTGATGTCATCTGTCTGGAGTTCTGCAAGGTCTCCCACAACATCCTACTTGCCAAGTTGGAGGATACAAATTTGATGGGTGGACTGCTCAGTGGGAAAGGAATTGGCTGGATAGCTGCATCCAGAGGGTAGTGCTCAATGGCTGAAAGTCCATATGGAGATTGGTGACAAGTGGTGTTCCCCTGGGGTCTGTACTGAGACCTGTGCTGTTTAATGTTTTTATCAGTGATATAGACAGTGCAAACAAATGCACCACCAGCAAGTTTGCAGATGACGCCAAGCTAAGTGATGCTGTTGATATACTAGAGGGATGGGATGGCATCCAGAAAGATCTGGACAAGCTGGAGAGGTGGACCCAGGTGAACCTCATGAGGTTCAACAAGACCAAGTGCACCTGGGTTGGAACAATCCTCATTATCAACAGAGGCTGGGGGGTGAGGTGATAGAAGAAAGCAGTCCTGTGGAAAAGGACTTGGGAGGTTTTGTGGATGAGAAGCTGGATGTGAACCAGCAATGTGCACTTGCAGCCGAGAAGGCCAATTGCATCCTAACCTTCATCAAAAGAAGTGTGATCAAGAAGATCAAGAGAGGTGATTTTGCTGCTCTGCTCTGGTGAGACCTCATCCAGTACTCTCCCCTCCTACACACCCATGCCCCACCTGTAATGCTTGTCTGCTTGAAAACAGCAGCAAAGCCCTTGTCAGTGTTTCTTAATCTGCTGCATATCTTAGTGGCTTCATTCCTCCAGGAAGAAGCAGGTGGACAGTGTACCTCAGCCTCACACTGTTCATAGCTCATTGCTGGTTCTTGAATGGCATGAGTGAACTTCTGATGGTAAATATACATCTCAGTGCAGCTTCTGCCTTTGATTGCCTTTTGCTCAGTATCCTGTGGCTCATTTGCAGACTTTGACAGTTGCAAAGCCTGTGTGGTGCCTTTCTGTAATGACACCCTGTAAGAGCCAGAAAAATGTTGTATGTGTATTTTCCAACCACACATGAGGAAGAGTCCTGCCTTCAGGCTTTGCTGGGCTCATGTAAGTTGTTACTATCTCCTGGCAAGGTAAGTCAAGTAAGAAGCTTCTCAGTAGTAGCTCTTGGACATCTCATCAACCAAATGATACTGCTGTGTACAAGAATGTTGAGACTTAAGTTATATTTGTAAGGTACTTTGAAGTTCAAAGGATAATCTTACTCTATGTCCATGGGAAATGTGGTAGGAGGGATATGTGTAAGATGGAGAAGATGAGGAAAATCGTGAATCTAGCTAAAATCAGGGGACACAGTCTCCATTTTTTTCATTAATAAAAGGCAATTGAAAATCATCCTCAACACTGAGACATCAACTGCTGTGCAGAAGTTGTTATTTTGTGAAACTGGACCTCAGTGTGATGTTGCACAACTCTTTTATAAGCAGGAAACAAATGTCATCTAATTTTGTAGCCATTGTACAAAATGCATCACTGAGAGTGCAGATGCCTGTAAGAGAGTAATGCCAAGAGTCTGCTGAAATAGTGTTTGTAGTGTACATTTGAGCTAAAAATGAGGGGAAAGAACATTCAACAACTTTTATTAGTTTCTATCAGAACTTTATAGCTCTTATTAATTAAGAGCCTGACTTTAAGAACCCTAGCTCTGTGTAGATTAAGTATTTTAGATGGAAATAGACTGATCTCTGCCAGCTCGCTCAAGATCGGAGCCTGATGTGAAGTCAAGCCTCTTACCTTTCATTCTCTGGTGTGTAACTGTTCCTCTGGTAATCTCCACTACCTTCACTTAGATCTATCTTTCTCACCTTGTTCCACTGTCCCACCCCAGGAGCTTGATGAACAAGTGAGATTCAGAGATGCATCACAGTCATTAGCACTAAGCCAGTCATTTCCTAGGAAGCCAAAGCCACCACTGATCCCATAGAAATCCAATGGCCATTGTTGGCAGGGAAATTCCTTGTCTCTAGACTTACTGTGAAATATTCTTTTCCTTGACTTTGTTGTTGTTGTTATCTTGTTTGTTTGTTTTAAGCCACTGCAGAGAAGTGGTATCACTTGCTGTTTAGCTTGCCAACCCTCCTCTGATAGTGTGGGGCTTATGTTTATCCTTATCTTGCAATGAAGTGGAAGGATCTCTCATCAGACCCCATCTGGAGTACTATGTACAGTTCTGCAGCCCCCAGTACAGGAAGGACATGAAACTGCTGGAGTGGGTCCAGAGGAGGGACACAAAGATGATCAGAGGGCTGCAGCAGCTCTGCTGTGAGGACAGGCTGAGAGAGTTGGGGCTTTGCAGCCTGGAGAAGAGAAGGCTTCCAGGAGACCTTAGAGTAGCCTTCCAGTATCTGAAGAGGCCTACAGGAAGGCTGGGGAGAGACTATTGACAAGGTCTTGTAATGACAGGACAAGGGGCAATGGGTTTAAACTGGCAGAGGGAAGATTTAGACTGGATGTTAGGAAGAAGTTCTTTCCAGTGAGGGTGGTGAGACACTGGCACAGGTTGCCCAGGAAGGTTGTGGCTGCTCCCTCCCTGGAGGTGTTCAAGGCCAGGTTGGAAGAGGCCTTGAGTGACCTGTACTAGTGGGAGGTGTCCCTGCCTATGGCAGGAGCTTGGAACTTAAGGTCCCTTCCAACTTTACCATTCTATGATTCTATGATCTGGATAGCTGTGACCTGGGAAAAAATGGGAAGTTTTTTACTCTTTAAATGGAGTTCATAATCCTTTTGTTCCATACCAGGACATGGTGTATTTGATTCATATATCACATTTCAAAGAGACAAGCTGATTTTTTTATTTTATGCTGTTGTGATGCTATGCTTTTCTTTCCACCTACCTGGATCTGAGCCTCTCATTTAGCCCTGATCACTGGTGAAGCTAAAGAAAAGTGATTGCTTGTGTGTGTGTGTTGGTGGAAGTGGGAGGAATGAATATTGAAAACACAGGCATAAGACAGTTTGTTAGTAAATGCAACTCTTACCCTTCTATTTATCAGGATCATGTCATGTTTCTGTGTTACCCTCAGAAACTGTACTGACAAATCAGCCTCACTTGTTCCAGCTCTTGTTACTAGTATGAAAAGTGGTCGTTGTTCTTGACTCCCTGGGAGTCCTGGGAAGATCCAGAAACTGAGTTTCCTATAGGTGCTTAGTATGTAATTTCATTGTCCTTAAAATATTCAGTCTCAGTAACTTCTCTCAAACCCCTTCAAACTAAGAGTGTGTTTGTAATTCTACAGTCTGGGCTATCTTCTTACAGAAACACTAAAATGACTCCCACCTGAAACTTACCAATACCTCCAAACATCAGCAAGGTTATTTCCACAGCAGTTTTACAGTATGAGATTCTCCTGTTCTTCTAGACAATTGAAGTGCAGAACACCATATGACTTTCACATGACAAACAATTTCTGACAGAGTAAAGAACTGACCTGAAATCACCCAATTCAGAACTATTTAAAAAAAAAAAAAAAAACCATTTCTATTATATTTCTTAATGTGTCTCACAAAAGCAGCAGGAAGATGTCCCAGGGATGGATTTCTCTGGCCTAAGACCATGGAGAGTGCGTAAGGTGTTAGCTATACTGTTCATGACCTGGGATTTTCCCACTAGCAAGACAGTTTACTCATAAAATAGTATCAGGCAGTACCCAAACACTTGAACACTTCTGTTGATGTCTTGAAAATTGTTGCAGGCAAAGCAGAGCATAACATGGCAGAGCAGAACAGGCAAAAGCAAAAAGCAAAAAGCAGGCATGTGGCAAAAGCCTATTTATTGTTTGCTTGAATGTAATGGCCCCTCTGGCCAGAGAGATTCACCAAACAGAATGGCACTTTGCCAAACCGGACCATATTAGGTGAACTCAGGAGCTTGCTTTCCCTTATTTGGGAGGAACAAGTCTTGGACGCTCAAAGTGGCTGTCTGCAAGCCTTTCGTCTTCTCCCTGCACTCTGCTTGCCCCACCCCAGCAGAGGAAAGGGACCATGGGCAAGCCAGGACATGAGGGTATCTCCCACGACAGATGATGTATGTCTTTTCAGAATTGGGTCTGATAAGAGACTTCAGAGCAGATTGGTTATGCTCTGTGGGAAGAAGAGGGCTGCCTTTTCACAAAAGGAATTTCCTAAATTAAATTCCTTGTCAACAAATACATGCATGTGACTTTCATGGAGAAATTGATGTCTCAAAATGCATGCTGAGTGCCTCTTCACCTTTTCCTTTCTGGTTAGGGGTTTTCAAGTTGGCTAGGTGGAAATAACTTTTCTTTGAGGGGCCTGTTTAGCACCCCCTATGTGCCTGTAATTGTATTGCTTGTACACATGAGTGCAGTGAAACTGCGCTAATGGTTCCTGCTCCCTGACGAGTTTATTACTAGGCCAGATTTGCCTCATTATAATAAAGCAAACAGCTTCTCAGAGTAACTTGAAATGAGAATGCAGAAGCATTGTTCTTTTTCTGTTACATATTCATGGCATATAGCTGTCTGATTCTTTCTTTTTGTTATTTTAAAATAAAATGATAATTTGTCTTAGATTTTGCTTTTTATTCATGTTCCACGTGACTTAGTTTCATGCTGTTTAGATTGTGTTTGTATTGTGGTTTTAGGGTTTGAGGTTTCTTAGATACTTTCTCCTTAATTACCAGTAAGAATCATAGAATGGTTTATGTTGGAAGAGACCTCAAAGATCATCTAGTTTCAACTCCCTGCCATAGGCAGGGACACCTCCCACTAGAACAGGTCACTAAAGGCCTCATCCAATCTAGCCCTAAACACCTCCAGGGAGGAAACATTCACAGCCTCCCTGGGCAACTTGTGGCAGTATTTCACCACCCTCACTGTAAACAACTTCTTCCTAACATCCAGTTTCAATCTTCCCTCTGCCAGTTTGAACCCATTGCCCCTTGTCCTGTCATTGCAAGACCTTGTCAATAGTCCCTCCCCAGCCTTCCTGTAGGCCCCCTTCAAATACTGGAAGGCTACTGTAAGGTCTCCTGGAAGCCTTCTCTTCTCCAGGCTGCAGAGCCCCAACTCTTGTAACCTGTAGATACTGGAATGAAATAGTCATCAGCTTTTCAACTGTTTCTCAAGAATTTGTGATGAGATGAGATCTACACTTCATCATGAAAAGAAAAAAATGAAGTGTTTTACAAGGATGAAGGGAATAACTGATGGAACAGTTTTCCTTCAAAAGAGTGTTTATGAGGGGAAGAGGCAGAAAAATAGTCTATACATCAATGTCTAAAATTTCAGGGCATTATTTTATTTCGTCTATGCAATTAAGAAGAGAACGGATGGCAAAGGAAGGAGGGAGGTGGTATGTGACAGCAGAATAGTGAGGGTAGCATGCCACACATTGACGATTTCAGCAGAGCCTGAAGGACAATAGAATGCATGAAGCAGTTTTCAGAAACATTTTAAACTAAGCTATTTATGTCCTCACTTCTCTAACATTTGAAACTTCTTTGGGAAATGGACTTCTCTGCTTCTGATACTCCTGTAGTTCCTTAGTATCACAGGCTTCTTGGGAAAGCTCAGCTTGTGATACTCTCAGTTGTGCTCAGTACAAGCAAAGTAAGCTAAATCTTGCAGTCTTTTTACAAAGAGGAAATTCCATTTCCTTTGTAATGTAACTTCTAGTGGAATAAATACAACAATGCAAAGGAACTTGTAAATGGAAATTGGAGAGTAAGTCTTGATCAACAATGGTTAAGAGGCAATTGAAAAAAAAACTTTTTTGAACCCCATTAGTTTTCATAAGAAAATTAAGATGGTAAAAATGTTCCTATGATGTTCTATTAGGTTAAGATGAAAAGCAATGGTATTTGTGGTTCAACATTTGGTTGTGGCTGCTCCCTCCCTGGAGGTGTTCAAGGCCAGGTTGGACAAAGCCTTGAGTAACCTGTACTAGTGGGAGGTGTCCCTGCCTATGGCAGGGAGTTGGAACTAGATGATCCTTGAGGTCCCTTCCAACTCTACCATTATATGATTCTATGATTCTATGAACATTTGTTCTCAGCTCCTATCAGAAGACATTACTTGGAATGGAGGCTATGAAAAGTGCTTGGTTAATTATTGGCCTGTTACTTTTTAATATGTAAAACAAAGGTAAAAGGGTGGATTTATTCTGCTGTTTCTTCACATCTTGTTAGTATTTAGGAGGTCTAGTGATTTCTTTTACCTGTACATGCTGTGGTTACATAAAATTGCATGTCTTAAAGTTGGAACTGAGCTGCAGAAAGGTAGACTGATGAAGAACAACAGAATGTAGAAAGGATGGAAGAGTTTAAAACAGAAGCAGATAAATTGTTTAATTAGTCAATAGATTTACTTCTCTGAATCAGTTAAAAGCTTTTATTCTTCACAACAAACAAATATTGATATCCAGAGACTTCTTTTGATGTAATCACATTTCACTCAATCTGGTAAGCACATCTTGGTGGAAAACCCAAAGATTAAGAAAGGGAGGAGTTTCTTTCTGGATAAGTCAACGTGAAGTTTGTAGGAAGGATCCCTTCTGAAAATTGCAGAAGTCTTTTTGGAAGAGGTGGACAAAGATGTGCTCGAGGACTCTTTTAAAAAGTACAGCAGAGGAAGAGAGGAAGAGGCAGTGTGATGATACCGTGACTGTGAAGTGTATGGCTTTAATGCCGCAGAATTTAAGAGTTCATACAGCAAATTACAAATTGAATTTGGTAGCAGAAGAGATACATACTTGAAAAGGGGCATCTTCCTTGCTATACTACACACACTATGTCTATGCTATATCAGACTCTGGTCTCTAGCTTATTTATTATTCTAGTTTTCCTTAATGGCAGTTTTCTACCTGGCAGGGTTTGAAATTTTCCAGAGCAGGGCTAACAGGGACAATCATGTTTGACTTAGTAGAAGCAGCGATGAGTGTTGACAACAAGCTGCTGTTGAGAAATTATTTATGGATTAGTTAATGGTAGAAACCATTTCTGTGTATCAGACTTCTGGGAAACAACAGTTGAAAACAGTGTCTGTATTTCATTTATCAAATTTGCTGGATGTGTATTATGTAATTAGAGTTCAGTGAGTGTATCTGTATTATGTTGATGATTAAAAAGCACACAACACCTCAATATGACATGGTTGGTGTTAGTTTTAGAGGCAGGGAACATTTTTGTTTTCCTCTTGGGTTACTTGGTCTTTGAGCAAACTGGAGGTGCTTAAGAGACCTTTTCCTGCTTTCTTCCCTCCTCCTGTCTGCTCCACAAATTATAGTAAAACTGGAGCAAAATTGAAGAGGCATGCATTTTACGGTATACCATATGGAATGCCATATGGGAAAAAAAACAGGGATCAGGAATCTTCTGTCATGGAAAGCTAATGAATATTTTCAGAATTAAGGCTGACTTGAAAGCAGTTACTCAACGCTGCAGTTATTTGCTTTAGCTTATATTAATCTGATGGTCTCAGTAACTTTTGAAGTTACTGAAAGTGCAGAGGAATTCTACACTTCAAAAAAACCAAGAACAAGGGGTGGATCCTGACTTTCCCTCTAAAAGAGCATTTGGCAAGGGGTCTGAGGTTTCTCATTGCTTTCAGATTTGAGTTAGAACCAATACTGTTCAATTATTTTATCTTTCAGCTCAGTCTCTGGTAACTAACTGCACATTCTGAAACTGACATGTTTTCACAGATGGTGTCTGCTTCTAGTAGAGATAAGGCTTGATGTTTACAGTTAGCACCAAGAATCAGTCTGTAGACCAAGATCGCTGCTGAATCTTGTGTACTGTGTTGTAAGTGCAGAAAGTAAAAGGCTGCACCTGTTGGGAGGAGCAGGCAGGACAGGTGACCCTTAACTGCCCAACGAGATACTCCATTCTGTGGAAGTCATTTTTGGTGCAACGCTGAGGGATCATGAGGGTCAAGTCTCTTCTTCAAGGGCTGTCTTCAATCCCAATCCAGGAGTACCTAAATCCATTTCCAGAATTCAGCTCCTGAATCCAGTTGCTGTCTGCTGCTGCATCGAGCCTGGGACTCCCCCAGTGCCTGCCAACAACATCAGTGATGATGATGAAGCAAATGCCATCGGGGGGTTGGGCTCAATATTAGTTTCATTTCTATTTGTATATATATCATTCTGTTTTTTTTGTTGGTTTTTTGGTTTGGTGTTTTTTTCTTTTTTTTTTTTTTTAATTAAAGTTGTTTTAGCTTACGTCATGCTGTGGCAAAACAGGCCCAGACTTGTTTGCAATGCTGGTGCCCTGTTTGATTGGCAGGGTTCCAAGTTTCTCTCCTGCCAGTGATCTATTTTGCCTCGAGGAGCGATTGAAGGGGGTCCGCTCTGGGAGGGCCTGACTTCACTTGCTTCCGGGCCCTGCTCCTCCTCCTGCAGCAGTGGTGCTGCAGACTGCCCCTTGAGGACATCCGGCTCCTTCCCGGCCTTTTGCTTTTGATTTCAGCAGCGCACTGGGATCCTGCTGCCCTTTCTGCCTTGTGATTGTACCAAGAACACGATTTGGGATTATAATCTCTTCGATTATTACCTCACCACAGCGTCTCGGGCTGATCAGTGAGTAAATTTAGCTATTAAATCAATTGGAGTCTCAGGTTTCCCTGCCAATAGCCCTGTTAGAGGGCAAGGGGAGTCCATCTTGTGACTGGCAGCAGCAGTTGCTGATCCTCATCCTCTGATCTGTGTGTAGGATATTGGTATTTATATTTCTTTGTCCCTTCTCTAAATTGCTCCATAAGATTAGTGTGAATAATTCCCAGCTGGGTGTTCAAACTTGGGTAAATTGTAAATAGTTCACTGTTTTGGGGGTGTGTGTTTGTTTGGTGCAGGAATTTGCGTTAATAACGTTGGATATTTTCCCATCTCCACATATTACATTTGAATATTTATAACAGTTTACCAATCCACAACTCTCTCACTTTGGGAAGGGAGAGGGGTTAATAGCATCTGTCACTCATTTAATGACCAGCTCAGCCCTAACCCTTGACACATGTCCATGCCTGACTGTTTGGTGGATTGAAGTTACTTTAACCTGTTCTGAGGTTGTCTTTTGTGCCTTCATTCTGAGTTTATAAAGCAATTTAAGTATTCTAAATTATTTCAAACAAATTTCAACTCGTCCTGTGTATTGTCTTTCTATTTTTATATGATCCAAGACGTGTTCAGTAAGGAATGCACCATTATGCAGCTTACTATGACTGAAAAGGGAGTTGTACAGTCACATTTCAGACTCTACATTCTAAAATATTAAGCTGGGTTTCAAATACATGAATAAACTTTTTGTTCAATGGAATTTGAGTGGAGAGAGCATTATCTTGCAGTATAAAAAGCTGAGAGGAGGAGGTTTCTCAATGCTTTCACATAGAACAGCTTTCTTCACAAACTCGTTTACTGTAGAATTTCAACCTTGCTATTTGTTTCGATGACAGTTTAGAGTTTTCTGTGAAGTAGTAGCTACCAACTTGACAAGAAATGTCATCCAATGATGATTTGCTAAAGTTTCGTTTCCAGCGTAGTAAATAAAATGTAACAGGCAAAACTGGGTGAACCACTCCAATCTTTAAGTTCTGACTATCAGATGTCCATTTCCGTGGAATCTGATTGGAATGAAAGAGTCATGCAGTAATGAACTACATCTGCAGTGTCTTTGAGAGAAAAATTAATCCCTAATTGCAGTAACTTGTGTGAGGAATGATTTTGGTATCAAGTTGATGATGCTGATACAAAGCTTTTGCAAGTGTCCTGAGTACTTAGATGAGTTACATAATCAAAATTGGAGTTTTTTTTTAGTTTATGTATTGCTGAGGTACTTTGCTAGTACATCCCTATCAGAACAACCTGTATTGGTGGTAAACTAATGAATTTATGTGGTATAATCATTTACTTGTTCAAACTGATCCATACTAGTGTATTTAAGTGAAGTTACCCAGCTTTTTTAAAGGAGACTAGATTGGATGTATGCCTGAGTATTTTGTGTTTCTTGCAAGATGCATTTTATTCACAAAATTTACCTTTTCTGACTGAACACTGGATTCTGACTCATCTGTAACAGAAGGTATAGTATCTGAATCACAGGAAATGCTCTAAAATGTACTGTGTCACAGACATAAAACAGAATGGAAATTGCTTTCAGTCCCTCCTTTAAGTTCCTGGTGTTGAAGCTGATGCCACTTTAACTAAAAGTAAGCATGCAATCCTGTTACTGTTGCACAGGTGGCATAAATAATGTAATGCAAACATGAGCCAGGTAGACAGGGTTTTGATAACAGTGTGCAGAACCAAGATTATTCTGCAAGGCAGCCAAAAAAAATGAGGCTATCAATTACTATCTTAGTGGGTAGATGAGGCAGTTGTAGCTGAGAGCTAGTTTGAATTGGTAGTACAGAGCCTAGCTTGTGCATACTCTGAAATACTGAATTCTTCAGTGAAAGTTATCATAGATTGTCAAGAAAGTATGTCTGGTGCATGTAAAAGAATGGTACCTGTCCCTGAGACTTCCAGAGGACTGGAATGCATTTGAAGGCATGACTGTGTTTACAGAGTGTGATATTTCTGATACGGATTGGTTCAAATTCTGCAACTTCTCTCACCCTCACTTCAGCAGAAGGCTGATTGTACTGAGGGGAGCGATGCATCTGTTATGGAGGGTGTTAATGATGTGAGAGAGGATTTGTCAAAACGAATATTGTTTATTAATTTTGATACTTGGGACTCTCGTCACCTGCCCAGTAATTTTTAATAGTAATGCGTTCTTTGCAACGGTCATGAAAACATTATGCAAAGGAATAACAGAATCTGGAACACTTAAGAAATAACTAGCATTGACAGAACAAACATTAAACTGTTAGAACTGCAGAGGTTCTTGTGGTTAATTATATTGCTTGCCCACTAGATGGACTCAGGAAGCTCCTTTCTGCTTTCAGGCAGAAGGCTTGGAATTGAATTAGAGAATTTACAGAGTTTTGTTAAAGAGGCTTTTGAGTATTTACTCAGAAATATTAATGTCTGGACTCCCAGGACTAACTACAGTTCCTAGGCAGTACCCAAACACTTGCTGGGAGTTCTGTTGATGTCTTGTCAGCCAATGAGGCTTCCAAATCTTTCCAGGCTCTGATGAGGGTGCTGGGAGGAAGGCAGATGATCTCTGACCTGATCTTGATTCCTCCTGACTCCAGACTTGGCACGGAGGCTTGCAGGTGTAGTCAGGATGTCCTGCGGGTGTGCAGATGGGCATGATGTCACGCTGGCTAAGTAAGCCTTATCACGTGAAGGCATTTAAGGCTTGTTCCTGGTAAACTTGAGACACAGCAAGTTTCCAGGTAGACAAACCCAAGTCACCAGGGCTTGTTATTATGTAGCAGAGCTAGCTTAGAGCTTAGGAAAGCATGGCAGGATGAAGAGAGCAAAGGCAGAAGCAATGGAAGCAGCATGTTGTCTTTACCTGCTCATCTCCTTTTATCAATACAGCCTGAGACTAATGGCTCCTTGGCCACAGATCAACTAATCAGAATGGCAGTTAACCAAATTTAACCATGTTATGTGAAGTCAGGGCTTACTTTTATCTTTTTAGGGCAGAACATAAACAAGTGCATAAACACAGTATCCACATGTGTTTACAAGTTTGGAAGGGGCATGAAGGAGACCGGAAGGCACCAGGGCCTTTTGTCTTCCTTTCCCACAGTCGCTTCCCCTATCAGCAGAGGGAGGGAGAGCAGAAAAGCATGTCTGGGCACCCCAGGACATGTTTAGGCCTAATTTGGCCTATTTTGGCCTTCCATGACAGCATCTAAGCATGTGGGTATGTATGCATGCACATGTGTGTCAAAGAAACAGGCTTAACAACAAGTTCATGAAAGTGTGTGATGAAAGGGAATTACAGAGAAGGAAAAGGAGAATTAAAAAGGCATGTGACACCCCTCATGTTTCATTTGTACTGCCTAGTACAGAACTCAGCCTGTGTCATGCCACTGGATGACCATCACGCTGCCATGCAGCCCCAGCACGTGTCAATCCCATTTGGTCTGTAAAAAACACCTGCATGTATATAAGTATATTATACTTTTGGTTTAGACAGTTTCCTGTTTCAGCCTTAGTCATGAAACAAAACACTACCTTTCTGATTGTTGTAAACAATCTATTTTTTTTTTAAAACTCCATTTTTTTTTCCAGTACTTTGAGATAGGTTGTATTTCTTTTTAATGGTCCTTTCCATGTATTTTTGCTAGTCGTGCTACAGCCACACTTGCAAAGCAATTATCTGCATTATTTTTATTGTCACCAGTAGCTTGGGGCCCAGTGATATTTACCTGTTCTCCTTAATCCCCTTATCTGCTAATTGGAAAATTCATTGGAAATTTCTTGGGGTAGTGAGAAGTCCTATTACTTCATACTTCTAGTGTACAGAACTAGAGAGATGCCTCAGGATGAACTCATCCTGAAATTGTTGGTAGTGTTTTGAGAAGTGGGATAAGGGCTTGAGCTGGAGTATTTTGGTTAGTATCTATTTTAATTCATTACCAGTTAAAAGTTACAAGTTTTTGCTCGGGTTGTGTGTGTGTGTGTGCATGTGTTTGGTGGGTTTGTTTGTTTATTTGTTTGGGTTTTTTAGCAGCTTATAAACTGTCTGCTTGGCTTTATGGTGGTTAAATACCTGCTTTGTGTCTCCTTAGAGGTTTGAAAATAGCCGTACTGTGTTTTGTTGAAATGAGTTGTGAGTCGCCTTGCAAACTGTAGTTGCATTGTGCAGCCATGCATGATTGTAAGATCATCTGGTAAAAAAAGCAACTGTACTGCCTATGAAATCTTGTTGCCCATCTTGCACACACACACAAATTTAAAAAAACCACAAACAAACAAAAATCCAAACCCAACAAACCAGAAATATTCACAAAACCAAACAAACAAACAAAAAAGAAACCAAACAAAAAGTTGGAGTCATACTATGTATGTTTTGTCCACAGGTTGCATGCAGACATGCAGGCAGTCTGTTGCTACTAAAAAACAATTCTGAGAGTGAAAATGCTGATTTGAGATAATAGCAATGAAAAAACCCAAACACAGCAGCTTTAA
>WBNM01013562.1:0-24366 GCA_013399055.1 Ramphastos sulfuratus
TTGCTACAAAGCCAGATGCAGCCTGGCCAGATGTACCTGTTTGTCTTCTGGCTGTTTTCCGTTACATATGTTGCCCTTAGCATATATTTTTTCCAGTTACAGAGAAGTAACAACCATCGTTAGAGAAACGAACGCACAGAGAGCGATGGAGACTGTGCTTTCGGACAGTTAAGGTAAGGCTGGCAGGATTCTTAGTATCATATATTGGTAATAAAATCTGATATCTCCACTACAAGCTAAAACAACGCATGTGCGAGCGGCGCCGGGTGGCTGCAGTGCCTGAAGCAGGCTGCGGGCGCCGCTGTTGACCGAAGAGGAGCTAGAGGAAGCCGAAACGCCGCAGGCAGCCCCGCCCGCTGCAGCCCGGCTCGCTCGCTGTCTGTCTCGGGATCCGGGAGGGCTGTAAGCGTCCCTGCGGTGCGGAGTCGAGCTGCAGCAAGACGGAAGGACCGGCGACAGTGGGGAACCAGAGCCAGAGCCCCAGAGGTGGATCGGGATCCGTGGCGGCGGTGCGGCAGCGGAGATGTGCGCGGCGGGGGGACTCCGGGGCCGGCGGGCGCGGCCCCTGCTCTGCTGCGTCCTGCTGGCTGCGTGGGAGGCGGCGTGGGGGCAGCTGCGCTACTCAGTGCCTGAGGAGATGCCCAAGGGCTCCTTTGTGGGAGACGTGGCCAAGGACCTGGGGCTGCAGATAGCCACATTCAGTGACAGTGGTGTCCGCATTTTGGACAAAGGTAGGACACAATATTTCTCTTTGCACGGGAAGACAGGACACTTGGTGACAGCGAAAAGGATAGACAGAGAGCAGCTGTGCGAGAGTCAGCAGCAATGCGGGCTGCGGTGTGAGCTGATAGTGAAGGGGGAAATGAAAGTGTACGGAGTCGAAGTGGAAATCACGGACATTAATGACAATGCACCCAGCTTCAAGGATGTTGAGGTAGAGCAGAGAATGAGCGAGATCACAGTCACGGGGTCGCGGTTTCCCTTGGACGAGGCTCACGATCCGGACTCGGCATCAAATTCCGTTCTGAGCTACGAGCTGAGCGGTGATGAGCACTTCTCGCTGGCCGTGCAAGCTGGACCAGACGGTGATCGGCGTCCCGAGCTGGTGCTCGCCAAGCCGCTGGACAGAGAGGAGGCGGCCTTTCACGATCTGGTGCTAAAAGCGAGTGACGGAGGAGAGCCGGCGCGGACGGGCACGACCGCGGATCCGAGTGGTGGTGCTGGACTCGAACGACAACGCGCCTGTGTTCAGCCTGACTGACTACACGGTGACTGTGCCTGAGGACGTGCCAGTGGGCTCCGCCCTCCTCACTGTCACAGCCACTGACCCCGACGAGGGGATGAATGGGCACGTGACATACTCGTTGAAGAAAATCACGGAGAAAGCATCGAAGATTTTCGAGTTGGACTCTGAGACGGGAGTGATAACACTGGTGAGGAGCCTGGACTTTGAGGAAGGAAAGTTCCACGAACTGGAGGTGCAGGCACGGGACGGCGGCGGCCTTTCCAACAAAGCAAAGATAACAATCACCGTGACAGATGTCAATGACAACATCCCCGAACTGATTGTCTCCTCAACGCTGACTGAGATATCTGAGGACGCCGCTTTGGGGACGGTGGTGGCCCTGTTGCACGTGCAGGACCGCGACTCGGGGGCTAATGGCCAGGTGCGGTGCTCCCTAGACGCCGGAGTTCCCTTCCGGCTGGAAAAGTCTTTTGAGGATTACTACCGAGGGGTGACGACGAGGCAGCTCGACCGAGAGGAAGTATCTGAATACAACGTGACGGTGCGAGCGGCCGACGACGGGTCCCCGTCTCTGTGGAGCAGCGTGGTTTTGACGCTGCGAGTGCTGGACGTTAACGACAACGCGCCGGTGTTCAGTGAAAAGAGCTACAGCGCCCGGCTGCCCGAGAACAACGCGGTGGGCGCGCTGGTGCTGACGGTGCGGGCGAGGGACGTGGACTGGGGGCAGAACGCGCGCGTGCGTTACCGGCTGGGCGAGGGGCGCGTGCGGGGCGTGCCGCTGTCGTCCTACGTGTCGGTGCAGGCGGAGACGGGCGCGCTGTACGCGCTGCGCTCCTTCGACTACGAGGAGGTGCGCGAGGTGGGGCTGTGGGTGCTGGCGGAGGACGGCGGCTCCCCNGGTCCGTGCCTTCCTGCACTCTTACTCGCATGAAGTGTCCCTCACCGCCGACTCCCGCAAGAGCCAGCTCCACTTGTCTCCCACCAACTGCTGCGACACCCTCTCAGCCCGCCCACCGCCCGACGAGCCCGCCCTGCTACTCGGAGAGGACCCTGCTGGTACCTACCCACTCGGCGCCGACGCCGTTCCGGTGAGTGACTCTCCACTGACCTGTTCCCACACACCTCCCGCTCCTGACACTGCTGCTCCTCTGTTTTCTTCCCAGCTTGCTCTGACTGTTGCCGACGGAGTGCTCCTAACAGGGAAGGCAAAGCTTCCTGCAGTACTCTGGCTATTGCCGGCACTTGTTTCCGACAGGTGACCGTGGGGTGGTGGCACAGAGTGACAATTCTTGTGGGAGGCAGAAGCAGCATCAGGGTACCGTTGTCTGGAGTTTGTTTAGAGATGGGCTTTGTGTTTTTACCCCACAGCGGCTCTTTTCTCATCGTGTTCCCTGATGAGTGTAATAGTTTCCTTATCAGTTTGAGGTCTCCTGAACAGATGTGCTTCATTATCAGTAGTGGATATTAGCATTAAGAGCAGGGTCATATATATTCTGGACAGAGGAGATTGTCTTTGAATAGAGCATTAAGGCCCTCATAGGTAACTTACTGCTCATGGTTTCTTTTTTTCTCCATCTCTCTCTTTCTTCCTAATGACATAGTAGGGAATTATATGCCATGATATTCACTCATGCTTTGTTTATTTTGCACTGGGTGGAGAAATGGGATGGTCACCCAATGGTACCTCGACGATGCCTTTGTATGTGTTGTGCATTTGTTCCTCTTTGAGGAAATGGGCTTGGCTGCTAGTGAAGGGCTACTGGAGGAAACAAGAGATGTATTTTGTTGTTTCATCAGCTTTTACATTTGAGTTATTTATACAGGCCTTGATTTGCTGTTTCTTCTTACAATAAGAGCCATATGGAGACAGGAAGGGAGAGAATCCAGTTACAGAGTGAGATAAAATGAGAGAAAGTTTGATTCTGTGCATATGGTCACTGACTCAATCTTTTCTGGAAGACAGCTTCTTATTTACTTTTAGACCCCTGTATTTTCTTCCCAGCAGACTTGTGAGCAGACAAATGCATTTCCCTTCTTAGCACACGGTTATAAACATATTTGCATGAATTCCATACTGTGATAATGGTGCACCTTGGTAAGAAATGATCTGGGTAAAAGGCTCTTTGATGCCATGTGCTTGAAATTCTGAAGGTCAAAAAAACCCCTGCAAGCTGTGAGGGCTTGGAGGGATGTGAGTTCAGGCAGTTGGCCCTGAGGAGCTCTTGAAAAGCTTGATAATGTGTTGCTCCTTTCCTGTGGGAATTTTGGGAAGACAAAAATGTGCATTTGCTATCTACTAACTACTTGAACTATGTATGCCTGGAATCTGACTAGCCAAGTTGTGAGTTCATAAGTATGGTTTCCTGTCTCTGGTTCCTGAACATAAACCTGCTCTTCATGTTAAGCCATGAGTGTCATATACCTTCCAAGTTGGCCAACATGCTGTAGTTGGATTATGGTGTCTTAGAGTTGATACTTGGCTGACTGTTTATTGCCAGTGCGTGTAGCTTATGCACAGAAACTCTATTATCAGGAAACTGAGCTTGAAAAAGAAGTCCATAAGAAGGTGCTTACACTTAGGGCTTTATAGATGTAGGAAATGAGTAGGCCACAGAGTATATTTAAAAAAAAAAAAAAAAAAACAAAAAAAAAAAAAAAAAAAAAAAACCCAAATAACAAAAAAACAAACAAAAAACNAACCCCAATAACCAAAAAACAAACAAAAGAACAACCAAAAGAACAAAACCAAACAAAAAAGACAGATAATTGTTGAGAGATGATGACTATCTCTTAAAAGGAATCATCCTACTGTATAGTCCAGAATGAGACCACACTTTCTCTTGCTTGTCTGATTCACAGTTTGGTTTCCCTTTCTTGGCTTCCTACTTAAATTGGTTTACTTGTAATGCATTCTGTGTTCATACCTCTTGCTTCAGTGGGTGTGGAAGGCAGGAGATGTGAGATTTCTTTGAGTTCTGTTACTCTTGGGGGCAGTAGATGCAACCATCACCTTAGCAGAAGTGGCAGTACATGTGGAACAGTGCATGTGACAGAAGATGGGAGGAGGTGCTGCATGAGCCATTATTGTGATGACTCAGACCACGTTGATAACTTTTTACCAATTATCATAAATGTGCTTTAGAGTCCTTCTGTTTCTTCTTAGAATGGTGGTGAAATGAACAGTGTATCTCCCTTCCTTGTGTGATCTTAGTGTGCTATTCTTTCATGATATAGTTTATCAACTGTGAGAAGATCAGAAGCAAACATAGAAGTTGTGCAACACTGGAGACTAGACATGGTAGAGATCTCTTGGTGGGAAGTGGGGCATAGAACAACAGATGATCACTTCTTGTCATAATCAACGTGGAGTACCATGTGTTTTTCAGTTCATTCTGCTCAGTAAATTTGGCCTAAATAGTGTTATTTCACCATATCCATTCATTTTTGTATGTTTCTTGTTCTTATCTTACTTTTTGTCATGAACTAAAACTCAGTCTCAAGGTGTCTGCTTACATGGCAAATGTCAAATCTTTGCCAATTGTTTAAGTGCAGGGGCAGTTCCTGTATACAACTTTAGTGTTTACAGCTGTAAAGAGGACTTCACAACCCTAAGTGTGGCCTAGAGACACACTTTTCTGCAGCATAAGAATTATAGAATGATAAGGTTGGAAGGGATCTCAAAGATTATCTAGTTCCAACCCCCTGTCATAGGCAGGGACACCTCCCACTAGTACAAGTCATTAAAGGCCTCATCCAACACATTCTGTGATTCTGTGCTCCACAACCTCCCTGGGCAACCTGTGCCAGTGTCTCACCACCCTCACTACAAAGAACTTCCTAACATCCAGTTTCAATCTCCTCTCTGCCAGTTCAAACCCATTGCCCCTTGTCCTGTCATTGCAAGACCTTGTAAATAGTCCCTCTCCAGCCTTCCTGTAGGGGCCCTTCAGATACTGGAAAGCTACTATATGTATACACACTATAAGGTCTCCTGGAAGCCTTCTCTTCTCCAGGCTGAAGAGCCCCAACTCTGGTAGCCTGTCTTTATAGCAGAGCTGCTGCAAGCCTCTGATCATCTTCATGGCCTCCTCTGGATGCCTTCCAACACTTCATTGTCCTTCCTGTTCAGGGGGCTCCAGAACTGTACATAGTACTGCAAGAATGGAGCATGAGAGTCTATATACAAATGATGAAGTCTTGCAGTCTATAATGGTTTGATGGAGAGTCTTCAAGGTGCTGTGTGAGGAGGAACTGGTATAGACATAGCATGCCTTTTGTGGATTTCCAGGATATATAGCTGGCCCACAGAAAATGTGGGTTATTTTTCCATATCACTTTACTCAGACTCCAGCTGGCCAAGTTGTGGGTTCGTATTAGTTTCCAGCTACATGATGATCCCTGTGAATAGCATGAGTTGGGCAGAGATGCAAACTTTGTGTTACTGTGATGTACCTTCCAAGCTGCTCTTGTGCTGAAGAAATATGATGTTGCCTTTGAGGAGATACTTGGATGATCTGGACTTTAACCGAACACTGTATTGCTCATGGTACTTTGAATCTTTTCAAGGTTCTTCACATGATATGGGATGAGTAGAAAAATCTCTTTGTGTGTACCTCTGTTGTCATCCATGGTTTCCACGAAGTTGCATGCACAATATTTCTTTCAACTCTGTCTGTCACCAGAGGCAGCTTTGTCGTTGTGTGATGTCTGGGCAGAGATGCCTGTACAGAGAAGGCAGATGGAAGAGTTTGCTCTGCTATCATGTGAAATGGCTAAAAGGAAGTTGTAGAAGTTATTTTTGGCCTAGTTGTTAGATGAGGTCCGCAGCTGTGGTTCCATCTATTTTCTGTGCTTGATAGTGAAAGAAATTTCTTCAAGAACTCTGTCTAAGGTCCTTGGTACCAGTTTAAGAGTGAACCTCCTGCAGACTTTTAACCAACCAGATAGCTTTCCTGTGTACTTACTGGAATTGACAGAATCAGAAATGTTAACTCATGCCTCCTCCATTTTCAGATATTTCCCATTCTTGCCTTTTTTTTTTTCTGCCCAGATCTAAATCTGGGCCTCCTTGTTGTTGGTGACTCTTACAACATTAAATGACCTCTTGTAATTACTGTGCTTGGAGAGGAGTTTCCATCCAAAACTTGAAGCTGTTCCATTGCCAAGACAAAGACTTTGATATTCTTCTGTTTCCTTAAGATCACAGAATTGGAGGATGTTAGGGGCTGGATGTGATCTCTGGAGATCCTTGAGTCTAACCCTCCTGCCAAAGCAGGATCACCTATGGCAGACCACACAGGAACACATCCAGGTGGGTTTTGAAAGTCTCCAGAAAAGGAGATTCTACAACCTCTCTGGGAATCCTGATCCAGTGCTCCATCAGGCTCTAACACCTGTGGCTGATACATGGCCAATATATTGGTTCTTTTCTATGGCTTTGTATAAGGAAAATAGGTGGAGAAATACAGTTTTGGCTGAGCAATGCTTCGATTTTTATGCCTAGTGCCAAGGCTTGTGCCATTCTTGATCTGAGCTTCAATTACTTGTTATGAAAGAAATTGACTGTCCTTCAGCAATAAAGTTTTTGTAAAATAAAAGAAAGAGGCCCGTGATAAGATGTTTACATTTATAGCTTCATATTTGCATGCAGATGATCAGGACACAGATAGAAAAAGTTGCTGAGAGCTGATGATTGTTTCTTAAAATGAGCATTCTAATATGTATTCTAGGGGAAGGCTTTAGAGTGAGATGTGAGGAGATGTGAGGAAATGTGGTGGTCTTTTGATATGAAAAGATAAAAACAGGACTTCAGCAGAAGTGAAATCTCTGTGGAAGAGCATGAGTGATAAATAAGGGAGGACACTCCCCCCCTGCTGATTCTTAGATGTGACTCAGTCTCTGTTGGATGACTTCTCCTCTGTTAGTTCTGACATTTACCATTCATGTGCTGTACGGTTGTATTTCTTCACAGAACCTTGTTCAGCAGGCACATGTACCTCCCTTTTTGATGTGATTGTAGTGCATTATGCACTTGTGATACATTTTTGCCAGTTGTTAGGATCAAAAGCAAACCTCGAAGTTCAGCAGGGTTGGAGAGAAGACACCAGGGATTTCTGTTGGTGGAGGGGCTATAGAAGAACTTGTCTCTGCTTGTTATTGCTCTCCCTTAGTCACTTAGTTGTCATACAATGTAATTTCAATTCCTTCTGCTCAATAAGTTTGGCCTAAGAAAATCCACTTACTCCTCTGTGTTTCTGCTTCTTGACTTCTGAGTAACCTGATGAAGAGAAGGATGTGCTTGCCCACGGCAGATGGGAGAAAGAAGTGATCTTAAACGTTTTTCCGACAGTGATAATTCTTTGGTTCTATGAAAAACTCCATGTGACTTTCACTTCCCCCTTATCCGATCCTCAAGTATGGAGATGAGAAAAAAAAATATTGTGAGTTATAAACACAATATTAAAAAAATATTCTGCTATTTTGCACCCTTGCCTCTTGGGTGTTACATTCTCAGTGTCATTCCTCTTCTCTCTAAAAGAAAAATGAATGGTGGGTCAAACAACTGAGATTTACATCAACAAAAGGATTGAATGCTGTAAAAACATAAAACATTTGTAAGCACAGCACAAAACGCTGAAATTACTTCTGTTCTGTTCCTGATAACTTACTGTAACACGGTACGTCTTTCTTGACGTTCGTCCCAGGCAAGAAAAGGTGAACTGAAAATACAGAACTGAGTGCCAAGAAGCTCCCCCACCGTTTTTATTGAGCAGCTCAGATATTTTTTGTTGCACTTCAGTGAATACTTCCTTCAGCGATTCATTGTAACTCATGGAGATTATAAAGCACCTGATAGCGAATCTAACTTTTGAACGCCGTCGGAATCACATGAAGCGTTTCCATAATTTAACGAGACACCACCAAGTTTGAATGCCCAAGCCTCAGAATCTCGGTCCCCTGCGACGGCGGCCATCCGGCAGCTGCAGTGGCTTCACGGCACCTCTGGGTGCCGCTGTTGCCCGACGCAGACCGATGCTGGAGCTGCAGATGCCGCAGCGGCCGGCCCCCGCGGGCGCTCGCTTACTCGGCGCAGACCGGTTACGCAGCGGCACGGGCAGCAGAAGCGAGAGGCGGCGGGTGGAGCAGCGGCATCCGAGCCGGAGCAGAGATCGCTGCCCTCCGGCGGCCCTTGCGCTCGGGGCAGACAGTAGCTGGAAGTGAGAGGGCAGCGGCAGGAGAAACGACTGCGCCGAGCGTTGCACTCAATGGCGACCCGACACAGCCCGAGACAAGGGCGGCGGCGAGCAGCCGGACGAGTGCTGCTGCTGACACCTGTGCTGCTAGGCTTGTGCTGCCAGGCGGCGCCAGAGCATATTCGCTACGCCATCCCGGAGGAGCTGAGCAGGGGCTCGCTGGTGGGGCCGCTGGCGCGAGACCTGGGACTGAGCCCAGCCGAGCTGCTGGCACGCAAGCTGCGCCTGAGCGCCGAGAAGCAATACTTCACCGTGAGCGAGGAGAGCGGGGAGCTGTACGTGAGCGAGAGGCTGGACCGGGAGGAAATGTGCGGCGAGGCGCCGACCTGCTCCATCAGCTTCGAGGCGCTGGTTCACAACCCACTCAATGTTTTCCCTGTCGAGGTGGCCATCCAGGATATCAACGACAATGCGCCGCACTTCCTCCAAGACAATTTCCAGCTAGAAATCAACGAGCTGACTTCTCCAGGCGCCCGTTTTGCAGTGGGAGCAGCCGAAGATGCAGATGTAGGCAGCAACTCTCTGCAGGGCTACAATCTGGAGGCCAACAGGTACTTTGAGGTGGAGGTGAAGGAGGGCAAGGACGGCAGCAAGTTCGCGGAGCTGGTGCTGCGCCGGGCCCTGGACCGGGAGAGCGAGCAGAACCTGCGTCTAGTGCTGACGGCGCTGGATGGCGGCGACCCGCCCCGCAGCGGCACCGCCCAGCTCTACATCAACGTCACTGACGTCAATGACAACCCTCCCGTGTTCGCGCATGACCGGTACCGCGTTAGCCTGCGGGAGGACGCGCCTCCGGCGTCTATGGTGCTTAACGTCTCGGCCACTGACGCAGACTATGGAACTAACGCTCGTATTACCTACGGTTTCGGGAAAATGTCGCCCAAAGTGCTTCAGAAGTTTCTGGTAGATGCAGAGAGCGGCATTATCACGCTACAGGAAGCACTGGACTTTGAGGACATGAGAAGCTACACGCTGCTAGTGAAGGCGAGGGACGGGGGTGGTCTTGTGTCACACTGCGAAGTGGAGTTGGAGGTGGTAGATGTGAATGACAACGCACCGGAAGTGACTCTGACGTCGGTGTCGAGCCCTGTGCCCGAGGACGCTCCGATCGGCACGGTAGTAGCCCTGGTGAAAGTGCGGGACCGCGACTCCGGGGATAACGGTCAGGTGCGGTGCGAGCTGTCAGGAGAGGCTCCGCTGTCGCTCGTGGCATCCTCGGGAGGCTCATACAAGGTGGTAACGGCGAGCGCGCTGGACAGGGAGCAGGCAGCCGAGCACCGCGTGACGCTGGTAGCCAGGGACCGGGGCAGCCCGGCGCTGTCGAGCAGCACAGAGCTGGTGCTGGAGGTGTCGGACGTGAACGACAACGCGCCGGTGTTCGAGGAGGAGGTCTACAGCGCGTACGTGGCCGAGAACAACGCGGCGGGAGTGCCGGTGCTGCGCGTGCTGGCACGGGACGCAGACGCGGGCGCCAACGGGCGCGTGAGCTACTGGCTGGAGGGCAGCAGCGCAGGCACAGCACCGCCGCCTGTGTCGGTGGAGTCGCGGAGCGGTGCCCTGTACGCGCAGTGCTCCTTCGACTACGAGCAGTGCCGCGAGTTCGCGGTGGCGATAAGGGCTCAGGACGGCGGGGTGCCGGCGCGCAGCTCCACGGCCACGGTGCGCATCTTCGTGCTGGACCGCAACGACAACGCGCCGCGGGTGCTGTGGCCGACGGCAGCGGCGGCAGGAGCCGAAACGCCGCCCTTCGAGGTGGTGCCGCGCTCGGCAGAGGTCGGCTACCTGGTGGCCAAGGTGGTGGCGGTGGACGCGGACGCGGGGCGCAACGCGTGGCTGTCGTACGAGCTGCTGCAGGCGCCGGAGCCGGCGCTCTTCGTGCTGGGGCTGCACAGCGGCGAGGTGCGCACGGCGCGGGCCGTGTCGGAGCGCGACGCGGCCAAGCAGCGCCTGGTGGCCCTGGTGAAGGACCACGGGCAGCCGGCGCTGTCGGCCACGGCCACGCTGCACGTGGTGCTGGCCGAGAGCTTGCAGGAGGCGCTGCCGGAGCTGAGCGAGCGCCCGCCGGCCGTCGACTCGCCGGCCGAGCTGCAGTTCTACCTGGTGCTGGCGCTGGCGCTGCTCTCGGCGCTCTTCCTGCTCAGCCTGCTGCTGGCCCTGCTGGCGCGGCTGCGGAGGGCCGGGCCGCCCACCGTGCTGCGCTGCCTGAACGCGCAGCGCTTCTCTCTGGCCAGTGCCGCCTTCCCGGCCGACTTCTGCGAGGGCACCTTGCCCTACTCCTACAACCTGTGCGTGGCGCCGGGACGCGCCGTGACCGAGGCCACGTTTTTGCCTCCGCCTCTGCCCAGCGTGCCCGCGGAGGAGCTTCTCGGCGGGGAGTCCTGCGCGAAGCCGAGCCTGAACATCGGCGCCGTCGCGGAAGACCCACCCACCGCCCTTGACGCAGCGCAGGTCAGTAAGCCGGAGATATCTGAGTCTCCGTTTTATTTTTTCGTTGGCTTTATCCCGGGTGGCGTGGATGGGGAGATGTGATCCGTGTCTCTGTGAAGGAAGACCCTTCCACTCAGACCAGACAGGTAGGGATAGCACTTGTTAGTTTTTTCCGTTGTCGTGAGTTCAATTGAATGTTTCGCGTATGACTCTCATTTGAGTTGTTTACAGTGAATGCTCTAAGTGATCATCCTACGTGACGGACTTGGTGTGAACATGGTGTACGGTTTATGCTGGAGATTTCTCGTTTCTGAGAAATTCTTGTGTTCTCCATGAAAAAAAATGTAAGCTAGACTTGTTTCTCCTAGATGAGAGAGTGAAACGTATTGCTTGGTTGAGTTAATAACTGTGAAAGCAGTAAATTAATGGAGATATAAAGAGTTGAACGTTTGTCGTTGAACGTTTGTCGTTGAAGTTTTTTCCTTCATGATCGTTTTATTACGAAAGTGATTTACGTGAACCTCTTTGAAAACTGGACCCAAACCTGTTGCTTTCCCAAAGAAAAGGTCATGTTTTCTCTATGGAAGATGTCACACGTCGTTCCTCTTTAGTTCCTGTTCCCCTCCTGTGGGAATGTGCCTTCCTATCATTTGGAGAAGGCTGCTTCAGAAATAGCAGAAGTAATAGAACGGGTGAATTTTATCTAGACGTATGTTTCATGTGTGCATGCTGCAATTATTTAGTTTTCTTTTTCTCATTGTTTAACTGCTCCTGATCTGGCTTTCACACGTATGTGAGGGTGCTGAATGAAACTTCATTGAAAAAGAGACAATAATTCGGGTAGTATATTTCAGGGATTCTTATTTCCCTTTTTTTTTTTTTTCCCCCAAGGAGAGATCCTTGGATCTGGAGGTCACGTTGACATGAGGGCATACTGTCCCTCAGTCACTTTTGCAGCAGTTGTCTTTTCTACCTTTCTGACAACTAGAGGCTTCTGCCCATTCTGATGACAAGAAGCAATTTGATTAATGACCAACAAGAAGTTTTGGTTAGTGAAGCCGATAATTCTGGTTTTCAGGGCGAGAGTCTGAGTATCAGGTTTGTTATTTCAGTCCCTGGTTTTGGGTTTTTTTGGGATTATTTTATTGTTGTTTGTTTGGGGGCTTGTTTTGGGTTTTATTCCCTGTATCAGTTATTGAAGCTTCCCTTTGTGGTGTGGATGGCAAGTCATAGAATCATAGAATGGTAAGGTTGGAAGGAGACCTCAAGGATCATCTAGTTCCAACCCCCTGCCATAGGCAGAGACACCTCCCATTAGTACATGTCACTCAAGGCCTCGTCCAACCTGGCCTCGAACACTTCCAGGGAGGGAGCATCCACAACTTCCCTGGGAAACCTGTTCCAGTGTCTCACCACTCTCACTGTAAAGAACTTCCTCCTAACATCTAGTCTAAATCTTCCCTCTGCCAGTTTAAACCCACTGCCCCTTGTCCTGTCATTGCAAGACCTTGTAAATAGTCCTGATTCGTGTTTCTAAGAAGGAATGAAAGGGAAAAGTCACTTCTACTCAGAGCAGTCCGTTTTGGTTCATTGGCAATCACAGGTTCAGGTTCAGCTGAGAAATTTTATCTACGAAGTTTGTGCAAGTGTGAAATGTTCATAAAGGTACAATAAGATCAAATAATTTTACACAACCAGGTAAGGAAAATGGGAATGAGATTTTATGTTTGAAGATTTATTCCTTCAGGGTGGACTTTTCTGAAACTATAGACGGTACCTAAGCGTCTGTCTTATGCACTCCTCTTCGTGGTCATTTTTAGTTCCCTCTTTTTCTATCATTCCTTATTTCTTCTTCTGGGGAGATTAAGCTGTTGAATACTATCTTTAGAAAAGTTGCCTGGTGTATTTCAGAGTTTTTTTTTTCTTATCTTAATTTTGCACAAGAATTGTTCGCTAATAGAATTGAAAAGCTTGAATTATGCTAATTGATTTAACGACCTTCCCCGAGAAAGAGTCGTTGTGCGTCGCTATCTGCTGTTGTGTTACTCAGAAACGCAGAGGAAGCACAGCCCGGAGTGTGTGAGAACATAATACAAAATGTGGAACAGTGGTAGTAGAAAGGGGTGAAATGAAAACGGCTTGAAAGCAGCCTCCGATGTGCTTGGGGAAAGTAACAAAACGAAGAGTGAATGCTGATCCCTGTATTACTACTGAGATACGTCCCCATTCTGCAGTTCCATTATGGTTGTCTTATGTGCAAAAATTCCGAGGAAAAACACATTCAAGGTCGACATATACGAAAAGGCTAATTTGTAGTTGTAGTGTTATTAAAGATCCAGAATACTCTGCAGGTCATATTAGTTTAAAAGCATTCTCAACAAAATTTTGGGTTTTCCTCGTGGCAGAAGTTAAAGAGAATAACGCCTTTTGGAGAAAAGCCAAGGCAGAAAATTACTAGTTTTCATTTGAGGGAGGATCTTACTGCTTTGCTCAATTAGTCGGGATCTAAGGAATTTAAATGGTTATTAGACGGCCATTACATCTACAAACAGGGTGAGATAAATGTAATTCGAGATCGGTATCTACAAAATGCTGTAATGTTAGCAGCCGCTCTGCCGCGTTTGGACTACTCAGATAAGGCTAGCAAGATTGTAAACATCATATTCCGATAGAGAGATCTCATATCGCCGTTAAAACCGGTGAACCCACTTGCGAGCAGCGCCTTGTGGCTGCAGTTCCGGGAGGACGCTGCGGGCGCCGCTGTTGACCGAGGAGGAGCTAGAGGAAGCCGAAACGCCGCAGGCAGCCCCGCCCGCTGCAGCCGGACTTGCTCGCCGACTGTCTCTGCATCCGGAAGGACAGCGAGCGTCCCCGCGGTGCGGAGCCGAGTTGCAGCGAGCCGGAGGGGTCTGTATTAGGAGGACGCAGCGAGGAGACGGAACCGGAGCTAGAGCCAGACCTGAATCTTGTGGCGGCGGTGCGGTGGCGGAGATGTGCGGGGCGAGGAGGAGCTGGGGCGGGCGGGCGCGGGCCCTGCTGTGCTGCATCCTGGTGTCGGCATGGGAAGCGGCGTGGGGGCAGCTGCGCTACTCGATGCCCGAGGAGATGCCCAAGGGCTCCTTCGTGGGTGACGTGGCTAAGGACTTGGGGCTGCAGATGACTGCAATCAGAGATAGTGGCATTCGCATCTTGGACAGAGGTAGGAGGCAGTATTTCTCTCTGCACGGCAAAACGGGACACTTGGTGACGGCGGCGAGGATAGACAGAGAGCAACTGTGTGAGAATGAGCAGCAATGCGTGCTGCGGTGTGAGCTGATAGTGGAGGGGGAAATGCAGGTGTATGGAGTCGAAGTGGAAATCACTGATATTAACGACAATGTGCCCAGTTTCCCAGAGCCAGAAACACAGCTGAAAATGCGCGAGATGATAGCGCCTGGATCTCGATTTCCTCTTGTCGAAGCTCAGGACCCAGACCTGGGGACTAATTCTGTCCTGAGCTACGAGCTGAGCGGTGACGAGCACTTCTCGCTGGCCGCGCAGGCGGGCCCCGGCGGCGATCGGCATCCCGAACTTGTGCTGACCAAAGCACTAGACAGGGAGGAGGTGGCCTTTCACGATCTGGTGCTGAGTGCAAGGGACGGCGGAGAGCCAGCGAGGACGGGCACGGCGCGGATCCGAGTGGTGGTGCTAGACGCGAACGACAACGCGCCCATGTTCAGCCCTGCTGAGTACACAATCCGTGTGCCTGAGGACGTGCCCGTGGGCTCTGCCCTCCTGACCGTCACAGCCACCGACCCCGACGAGGGAACGAACGGGCATGTGAAATACTCACTGAAGAAAATCACGGAGAAAGCGTCGAAGATTTTCGAGTTGGACTCTGAGACAGGAGCGATCACACTGGTGGAGAGCCTGGACTTCGAGGAAGGAAGGTTCTACGAACTGGAGGTGCAGGCAAGGGATGGCGGAGGCCTTTTTGATACGGCGAAGATCGAGATCACAGTGACAGACGTCAACGACAACCGGCCTGAATTGACAGTGACATCTCAGCTGAACGAGATTTCTGAGGATGCCCCGTCGGGAACGGTGGTGGCCCTGATGCACGTGCAGGACCGGGACTCGGGAACAAACGGCGAGGTACGGTGCTCCCTAGATGCGGCAGTCCCGTTCCGTCTGGAGAAGTCGTTTGAGGATTACTACCGAGTGGTGACGACGAGGCAGTTGGACCGGGAAGAAGTGTCGGAGTACAACCTCACAGTGAGGGCGGCTGACAGCGGGTCGCCGTCGCTGTGGAGCAGCGAGGTGCTGACACTCAGGGTGCTGGACGTTAACGACAACGNGCAGCACGGCGACGGAGGTGCCAGGGGAGCTATCCGGCAGCCTGACGCGCTGGCTGGTGCTGGCCGTGGCGGCCGTCTCCTTCCTCTTCCTCGTCTTCCTGCTGCTGTTGCTGGCATTGCGTCTGCGGCGTTGGCGCCGCTCGCAGCTTCCTCCGCCGGCGGGCGGGGTCTTGCGTGGAGTCCCGGCCACGCACTTCGTGGGCATCGACGGCGTTCGCGCCTTCCTGCGCTCCTACTCGCACGAGGTCTCCCTCACCTCCGACTCCCGCAAGAGCCAGCTCCGCTTGTCTCCCGGCAGCTGCTGCGACACCCTGCCGGCCCGCCCGCCACCCGTTGATCCCTCCT
Organism: Ramphastos sulfuratus; assembly: GCA_013399055.1. Taxonomy (NCBI): domain Eukaryota; kingdom Metazoa; phylum Chordata; class Aves; order Piciformes; family Ramphastidae; genus Ramphastos; species Ramphastos sulfuratus. The sequence continues at coordinate 15,609 of WBNM01013562.1, forward strand.
CGTTGCTTGTGGAGGACCCTGCCGGTGCTCACCCACAGGACCTCGATGCTGCTCTGGTGAGTGCCTCTCCACAGACCTGCTCCCACACACCTCCCATTGCTGCTCCTCTGCCCTCACCCTATTCTAGTCTGGCTACTGCTGAGGCAGGATTCTTGACAGGGAAGACAAAGCTTCTTGCACCCTCATGCTGACTGCTTCCGGTTCTTGTTCCGGCCAGGTGACCGTGGGATGATGTTTCAGCGTTTCTGTTGGTGTGCGAGACAGGCAGTGTCAGGCTGCTGTTGGCTGCAGTTTGGTTGGAGCCGGGATTTTACTTTTGTCCCAAGTCAGCTTCTCGTGTCCCCAGACTCGTGTAATAATGATTTTATGGCCAGAATGAGCTCTTTTGAAGCAGTTATGAGCATCTTCCCAACAGTACATGTGCTTGGGTGGGATGTGCATGTGTTTGAAATGACCATTAAACCCCGGATACATAACCTAGTTGCTTATGGTTTCTGCTGTTCTCAACATCTATATTCCTCCATTGTGTGATGGTTTCAGAGTTACACCCCCAACCCCGCCCCCCCACACCCCCAATGAAATCACCCAGAGTAGACTCAGCTGTCAGGAATGAAGCTATAACACAGGTAATGCCATTATATTCATCCATATTTTGGTGTTTGTGCATCAGGTGGGGAAATGGGCTAGGCAGCAAGTTGTCCCTCAGCAATTTATTTCTTTGTCTTGTGAAAATGAAGGATAATCATTAGAGTTCTATCTCTCTGAGAAAATAGGTGTATAGATGCATCTGAAGGGCTGCTAGAGGAATCAGTATATGTATTTTGTTGGTTCATTGACTCTGATGGTTGAGTTATTTAAAAGGATCTTTGTGTACATTGTTGTCTTATTGCAAGCATTATATGAGGGTGTGAGGGGAGTGATTCAAGTTGTAGGATGAGATAAAAGGAGGGTTTGGCCCTGTATCTTCCTTACAGAGATATAGAGGTACCTGTTTCAAGTCTTTGATGTAATGATGATGCATAGTGAAGCAAAATTTTTTTGGGCAAAAGGCTATGAGTTTCTGAGGGTCAAAGAATACCATGCAAACTGTAAGAGACTGGAAATGTGATTTATGGAAGCTGGGCCTGAGGAAGCTGCTGAAAAACCCAAGAGAATGTGCTGCTCCTTTCCCATGTGTGCTTTGAGAAGAGCAAAGTGATGCATTTCACATCTGGGAAATACAGAATTATGTCTATAAGTGTTCTAAGATAGAAGAGTACATACAGATCTTTTTCTTTCTCCTCGTGTTAACCTCTTACTGTAGCATATGTGTCTTTGATGTTTAGAGATCTAAAGAGAAAAAATCTTCTAAGTCATAAACTGAGTCTGAATGTGTGATATTTTTGGTATTTTCTGACTTGTAAAGTTGTAGCTTCAACAGTTTATTTTCCTGTTCATGAAGTTTCCTCTCCCTTTGCAGTTGCTGAACGTAAACCTATATTTCATGTTCAGCCTCAAGCACCACATATCTTCCAAGTTTTCCAACAAGCTATATTTGAATTATGGTATCTTTGAGTTGATATTTTGATGAGTGTTTATTGCCACTGCATATGACTTATGCACTGAACCTAAAAGTGTGGTCTACTTTCTCTGAAGATGCCCATGAGAAGATATTCTCAGTTAAGGTTTTATACTTGTGGTAAGTGAACAGGCCACAGAATGGAAATAATATAATGGTGAGGGCTGATGACTATTTTTCAAATTGAAACTTCCTGTTCTGTAGTTTGAAGTGAGAATTTAGGGCCACACTTGCACCTTGAGACATGAATGACTTCCAGGTGCTCTCAGGGGTGAATTTTACAACTTCAGTAAAGACCAAGAAGCCTTCCTGGTGAGTTTCTTTGACATTTTCTCTTCCAGTTTTTCCTTATCTTGCTTGTCTGATTTATAATTGTTCTTGTTTTCTTCATTTCCTATGTATGTAGGCTTAGTCGTAATTATCAGTAGAGCTTTGTCTGGCAATGTGTTGTGTCTTAATGCCTCTTGCCCTTGCTACTGTTGATGTGAAAGGCAGGAGATGTGAAGGTCTTTTTGTGTTCTGTTGTTGGGGAAGGGAGGCAGTAGAGGTAACCATGACCTTAGCAAAAGTGGCATCTCTATGAGACCTACCTGGACTTCTGCAAGGCCTTTGAAATGGTCCCCCACAACATCCTCCTCACCAAGTTGGAGAGATACAGATTTGACGAGTGGATAAAGAATTGGCTGAATGGTCACATCCAGAGGATAGTTATCAATAGCTTGAAGCCCAGATGGAAAGCAGTGACAAGTGGTATCCCTCGGGAGACTGAGGGATTTGTGCTGTTTAATATTTTTATTAATAATATAGACAGTGGGGTCTAGTGCACCGTCAGCAGGTTTGCAGATAACACTAAACTGAGTGATGCTGTTAATATGCCAGAGGGGATGGGATGTCATCCATAGACACCTGAACAAGCTGGAGCCTCATGAGGTTCACTAAGAGCAAGTGCAGGGTCCTGCACCAAGGGCCAAAACAATCCTTACTATCAATACAGACTAGGGGCTGAGGTGATAGAAAGCAGACCTATGGAAAATTACTTGGGGTTACTGATGAACAAGAAGCTGGACACAGTGTGAGCTTGCAGCCCAGAAGGCAAATCACATCCTGGGCTGCATCAAAAGCAGTGTGGCCAGCAGATCAAGTGAGGTGATTCCATCACTTCACACTGGTGAGGTCTTACCTGGAGCCCTGCATCCAGATCTGGAGCCCTCAGTGCAGGAGGGATCTGATGGAGCAGGTCCAGAGAGGGCAGCAAAAATGATCAGGGGGTTGAAGCACCTCAGCTATGAGGACAGGCAAAGGTAGCTGGAGGGTGTTCAGCCTGGAGAAGGGAATGCTCCAGGGAGACCTAGTAGCAGCCTTCCAGTATCATCAAGGTGCTGTGTATGAGGAGGTACTGCCAAAGAAAGGACTTGTGCTTTGTCGATTCCCAGGGTCTGTTGCTGGCCTACAGAAAAGGATTCTGTGAAAGTCTCTTATTTTTTTGGTATCACTTTGCTCAGCCTCCAGATGACCAAGTTGTGAGTTCATCACTTTCCTTTCCAGTTGCATAATGATTCCTGTGAATGGGTTGTTTTGATCCTTGGGATCCAAAAGCATTTATGTCAATGATGTCTCTCTTCAGAGACAGCTTTGCTGTTGTGTGATGTCTGTGCAGAATGAAGACTTCTGCCTGTATAGAGACAGGGCAAGTAGAAGAGTTCTCTGTGGTATAGTGTAAAATGGCTAAAAGGAAGTTGTAAAATTTCCTTTTGTCGTAGTTGTTAGATGAGGCCCAGAGCTGTGGTTCCATGTATTTTCCTTGCTTGATTATGCCATGAAATAACTTGGAGGAACTGCATCTATGGTCTGTGGTGTGAGCTCAACTCTTTCATTACTTCAGTTTTCCCATTCTTACTTTGGTGGGTTTTTTTTCCTGTCCAGGTCTAAGGGTGGGCCTAAGATGTCAGTGACCATGATGCTTGATGCTGAGACATGCCCAATGTATTGGTTATTTTCTGTGACTTTCAAACAGGAAAATGAGTAGGTCCATGTGGTTTTTGCTGAGCAATGGTTTGATTTCATGCATCTGTGTTCAGTTTTGGGTACTTCAATACAAGAGAGATATGGAGGTGCTGGAGTCAGTGCAGAGAAGAGCAACAAAGCTGGTTGAACAGTCTGGAGAACAAATCTTAGGAGTGACTAAAGGAGCTGGGGATGGTTAGCTTGAAAAAGACGAAGCTGAGGGGGAAGCCTCATCACTGTCTGCAGTTATCTGAAAGGATGGTGTAGAGAGGTTGGTGCTGGTCTCTTCCCACAGGTAATTAGTGATAGAACAAGAGGGAATGGCTTCAAGCTGCAACAGGATGGGTTTGGAATGGATATTAGGAAACATTTTTTCACAGAAAATGTGGTCAAACACATGAATGTGCTGCCCAGGGAAGTGGTTGAGTCACCAAACCTGAATATGTTTATGGGTCATTTGGATGTGGTGTTTAGGAATAAGGTTTAGTGGAATACTTTACAAAGTGGAGATATCAGTTGGACTCAGTGATCCTGATGGTCTTTTTCAACCCGAATGTTTCTGTGATAAGCTGATTTTACTCCATTCCTGTGGAATGCCCACTTCTCTTTTCCTTCTGACATTTATCATTTGTGTGCTTTAGAACCATATTTCTTCACAGACTGTTGTTGAGCAGACACCTCCCTTCTCGGTGTGACCATAGTGTATTATGCCTTGTGGTATGTTTTTGCCAGTTGTGAGGATCAGAAGAAATTCAGGAAGTCTTGTAAGGTTGGAGAGAAAACTTGAGGGGTATCTGTTGGTGGCAGGACTATAGAGGAACAGATGTTTTCCATGCTTGTCACTGCTTTTCCTTAACCACTTAATTATGGTACAATGGCATTTCCATTCCTTCTACTCAAAAAACATGGCCTAAGAAATTCCCTTCAGTGCTCTGTTTCTACTTCTTGCCTTCTGAACAACCTGCTCTAGGGAAGGATGTGCCTGCCCATGGCATGGGGGAGGATGATCTGTAGGATCTCTTCCAACCTTAACCATTAGGTGCTTGATGAAAGACTCAGTATCATTTTGCACATTTCCAATGTCAGCCCCACAAATAGGAGATGCAAACACAGACACAATAGTAAATACTATTCTGTTTTCTTATAATAAAGAAACATATTGTCTTTGGGGTGTTATATTCTCAATATAAGTATTCTTTTTCCTGAAAGAAAGATTAAGAATGGGTCAAACTAAAAGGAAGAATTACTGGAAAGACATAAAACTTTAGGAATCCCAGAACAAAAAAAAAAAAAAAGTTTGTTCTGCTTCTGCTTACTACTTGTGTACCCAACACAGATACTTCTTTATTGATATTTATTCCAAGCAAGAAAAGCATAACAGAAAATACCTGACAGAGTGCAAAAAACCCTCCTTTTTGGTTTTCATAGAATCATAGAATGGTAAGATTGGAAGGGATCTCAAAGATCATCTAGTTCCAACTCCCTGACATAGGCAGGGACACCTCCCACTAGTACAGGTCACTCAAGGTCTCATCCAACCTGGCCTTGAACACCTCCAGGGAGGGAGCAGCCACAACCTCCCTGGGCAACTTGTTCCAGTGTCTCATGACCCTCACTGCAAAGAACTTTCTCCTAGCATCCAGTTTAAATCTCTCCTCTTCCAGTTTAAACCCATTGTTCCTTGTACTGTCATTGCAAGACCTTGTTAATAATCCCTCCCCAGCCTTCCTGTAGGCCTCCTTCAGATACTGGAAGGCTACTAAGATCTTCTCGAAGCCTTTTCTTCTCCAGGCTGAAGAGCCTGGAGTTTTCTTAAGATCAGCTGAGATACTTTTGTTAATACTTCCTTCCTCTGCTCCCTGTGACTTTGAGGAGGTGACCTAAAGGCACCTGACAGCAAATGTCAATCTAAAACACTTTTGGAGTGACGATAAGTAAGGATATCTGCATTTCCATGGATTAAAGAGTGAGACAGCAAAGCTGAATGACCACAGCTCTTGGAATTTTCATCATAAGTTTACTAAGAGCAGCAAAGTTTCTATATTTATTGCTCTGTCACAAATATTTACTACTGACTATTTACTGCACGTGACCTAAAATTTTGCACTTGACAGAGAATATGTTTAAACTCCATTAAGTAAGCGCAGAAGCTTATAAAAGATGAGACCGCAAACCTGGATGCTCATAGCCCAAATTCCCGGTCACCGCCATCAGGTGTCGCTGTTGTCCAACGCGGAGTAGTAGCCGGAACTGCAGCAGCGTCACCCCCACCGCAGGCAGCTCGTTCTCTCAGCGCCAGCCACAGCGGCAGCGGCGCGGGCAACAGAGGCGAGAGGCGGCGGGGGGAACAGCGGCGTCCGAGCCGGCACTGACAACACTGCCTTCCGGCGGCTCCTGAGCTACCCAGAATGGCGGGAAGACAGAACTCGAGTCAGAACCTAAGCCCGGATCGGCGGCGAGCAGCCGGACGAGTGCTGCTGCTGCCCGCTGTGCTGCTGGGTTTGTGCTGCCAGGTGGCGCCGGAGCCGATCCGCTACACCATCCCCGAGGAGCTGAGCAGAGGCTCGCTGGTGGGGCCGCTGGCGCGGGACCTGGGGTTGAGCCCATCCGAGCTGCCGGCACGCAAACTGCGGGTGTCGCCTGCGTCTAAACGGCAGCTGCAATACTTTACCGTGAGCGAGGAGAGCGGAGAGCTGTACGTGAGCGAGAGGCTAGACCGGGAGGAGATGTGCGGAGAGACACCGACCTGTTCCATAAGTTTCGATGCCCTGGTGCACAATCCGCTCAATGTTTTCCACGTCGAAGTGGGCATTCAGGACATCAACGACNTGCTTCTGCTTACTACTTGTGTACCCAACACAGATACTTCTTTATTGATATTTATTCCAAGCAAGAAAAGCATAACAGAAAATACCTGACAGAGTGCAAAAAACCCTCCTTTTTGGTTTTCATAGAATCATAGAATGGTAAGATTGGAAGGGATCTCAAAGATCATCTAGTTCCAACTCCCTGACATAGGCAGGGACACCTCCCACTAGTACAGGTCACTCAAGGTCTCATCCAACCTGGCCTTGAACACCTCCAGGGAGGGAGCAGCCACAACCTCCCTGGGCAACTTGTTCCAGTGTCTCATGACCCTCACTGCAAAGAACTTTCTCCTAGCATCCAGTTTAAATCTCTCCTCTTCCAGTTTAAACCCATTGTTCCTTGTACTGTCATTGCAAGACCTTGTTAATAATCCCTCCCCAGCCTTCCTGTAGGCCTCCTTCAGATACTGGAAGGCTACTAAGATCTTCTCGAAGCCTTTTCTTCTCCAGGCTGAAGAGCCTGGAGTTTTCTTAAGATCAGCTGAGATACTTTTGTTAATACTTCCTTCCTCTGCTCCCTGTGACTTTGAGGAGGTGACCTAAAGGCACCTGACAGCAAATGTCAATCTAAAACACTTTTGGAGTGACGATAAGTAAGGATATCTGCATTTCCATGGATTAAAGAGTGAGACAGCAAAGCTGAATGACCACAGCTCTTGGAATTTTCATCATAAGTTTACTAAGAGCAGCAAAGTTTCTATATTTATTGCTCTGTCACAAATATTTACTACTGACTATTTACTGCACGTGACCTAAAATTTTGCACTTGACAGAGAATATGTTTAAACTCCATTAAGTAAGCGCAGAAGCTTATAAAAGATGAGACCGCAAACCTGGATGCTCATAGCCCAAATTCCCGGTCACCGCCATCAGGTGTCGCTGTTGTCCAACGCGGAGTAGTAGCCGGAACTGCAGCAGCGTCACCCCCACCGCAGGCAGCTCGTTCTCTCAGCGCCAGCCACAGCGGCAGCGGCGCGGGCAACAGAGGCGAGAGGCGGCGGGGGGAACAGCGGCGTCCGAGCCGGCACTGACAACACTGCCTTCCGGCGGCTCCTGAGCTACCCAGAATGGCGGGAAGACAGAACTCGAGTCAGAACCTAAGCCCGGATCGGCGGCGAGCAGCCGGACGAGTGCTGCTGCTGCCCGCTGTGCTGCTGGGTTTGTGCTGCCAGGTGGCGCCGGAGCCGATCCGCTACACCATCCCCGAGGAGCTGAGCAGAGGCTCGCTGGTGGGGCCGCTGGCGCGGGACCTGGGGTTGAGCCCATCCGAGCTGCCGGCACGCAAACTGCGGGTGTCGCCTGCGTCTAAACGGCAGCTGCAATACTTTACCGTGAGCGAGGAGAGCGGAGAGCTGTACGTGAGCGAGAGGCTAGACCGGGAGGAGATGTGCGGAGAGACACCGACCTGTTCCATAAGTTTCGATGCCCTGGTGCACAATCCGCTCAATGTTTTCCACGTCGAAGTGGGCATTCAGGACATCAACGACAACGCGCCGCGCTTCCTCCAAGACAATTTCTATCTGGAAATCAACGAGCTGACTTCTCCCGGTGCCCGCTTTTATTTGGGCAGAGCAGAAGACGCAGACGTGGGCAGCAACTCTCTGCAGGGTTACGAGCTGGAAACCAATAGGTACTTTGATGTAGAGGTGAAGGAGAAGCAGGACGGCAGCAAGTTCGCGGAGCTGGTGCTGCGCCGAGCCCTGGACCGTGAGAGCGAGCAGAGCCTGCGTCTGGTGCTGAAAGCGCTGGACGGCGGCAACCCGCCCCGCAGCGGCACCGCCCAGCTATACATCAACGTCACCGACGCCAACGACAACGCCCCCGTGTTCGCTCAGGACCGGTACCGCGTGAGCCTGCGCGAGAACGCGCCTCCGGGCTCGATGGTGCTGAATGTCTCGGCCACCGACACTGATGCTGGCACCAACGCCCACATCACCTACGGCTTTGGGAAAATGCCAGCCAAGGTGCTTCAGAAATTTGTGGTGGACGCAGAGACCGGGGCCATCACACTACAGGAAGCGCTGGACTTTGAGGAGACAGGCACGTTTAGCTTGGCTATCGAAGCAAAGGACGGAGGCGGTCTGGTGGCACACTGTGAAGTAGAGGTGGAGGTGTTGGACGTGAATGATAACGCACCCGACATCACCATGATGTCGATATCGAGCCCGGTGCCCGAGGACGCTCCTGTCGGCACTGTGGTGGCCCTGGTGAACGTTAATGACTTGGACTCTGGGGAGAACGGTCAGGTGCGGTGCGAGCTGGCGGGCGAGGCTCCACTGTCGCTCGTGCAGTCCTCAGGCGGTTCGTACAAGGTGGTGACGGCGAGCGC
>WBNM01013563.1:0-53376 GCA_013399055.1 Ramphastos sulfuratus
TTCCAACTTTATGATTCTATGATCCCTCTGCAGAGAATTCCTACCTTCAAGCAGATCAACACTGCCACCAATTTGGTGTCACTCTTGATCCAGATCACTGATAAATACAGTAAACAAGACTGCCCCCAAAACTGAGCCCTGAGGAGCATATCTTGTGACCAGCCACCAACTGGGTATGCCTCCATTCACCACCACTCTTTGGGCCTGGCCATCCAGACAGTTTTAAATGCAGCCTAGTGTCTCCTCACCCAAGCCATGTGCAGCCAGGCTCTTCAGCAGGAAGAAGTTATGAAGTTATGTGTTTTGCACATCTGCACTCCTGAGTAAGAAAAAAATAATGAGGGGGAAATAAACCCCGGAAACAGCAAGCAGTATCTCAGATTACTCATTCACTTTAATTATTTCTCATCTTCATCTTTCTTGACAGCTTGTGAAATGAAGTTCTTCAGATGATGCAGGGTTTTTTGTATTTACACTTTGTCTATTTTAGAAAATTATGCACTGCAGAACAGAATATTTGCTAGTTAGTAAGAATAATCATTTGTCTTACTGTAATTTCACGTCATTATCCATTAGTCAGTAACAATGATTGGCAAGGCAATTTTCTTTGCAATAAAATTAATTAATATTCACCTCATTATCTGCCGTTCAGATACTTCTAAAAGTAAAACTTGTGACTTTTTTAGCAAGCAGGCCATTAAAAGGGAAAAAAAAATCATCTGACAGGTTAAAAATGGTATTTGAATACATGAAAAATATGAGTGGAAACTGGCTTTAGAGTGAGTATTTCAATTAGGAAATAAATAAAAGAAAAAGTCTTCCTTTTTAGGTAACCCTGACGCATTTCTTCTGCAAAATTAGCAGCCTAGTTTGAGCCAATTATAATAGCATAATATGTCAGCCAAAGAAGGGGGTAGTTTTATGGGTTCTCAACAAGTGCACACGACTTCACCTTTGAAATGGAGCAATCTGTGTCAGTGCTTTCTCTATTGCATCATCAAAATCAATCTCGCACAGAACTGAGTTCTTAAAGGTTTTATGACTAATTCCCCCTCACTTCTAAAATAGAAATGTCATAAAGTGGAAAGTTCTTTACTTCAAATGGAAGTTCTTTACAGTGAGGGTGGTGAGGCACTGGAACAGGTTGCCCAGGAAGGTTGTGGCTGCTCCCTCCCTGGAGGTGTTCAAGACCAGGTTGGATGAGGCCTTAAGTGACCTGTACTAGTGGGAGGTGTCCCTGCCTATGGCAGGGGGTTGGAACTAGATGATCTTTGAGGTCCTTTCTAACCTTACCATTCTATGATTCTTGGCAGAGGGGCTGGACTCAATGATCTCTGGAGGTCCCTTCCAGCCTCTAAAGTTGTGTGATTCTGTGAAGTGGGGCTGCACTTTTCTGCAAATAGGCTAAGGTCATTGTGCATTGTATCATTTCCAGTAAAACTCTTTCTCTTTCAATCCAGAGGTTTTTGTTGATTTTTCCTGTTACTTTTGCTCCCATCTGTGTTGGGGCCGTGTGAGAGCAGGGTGAGCTAACCCAGTGCAGTTAGCCCAGAAACCCAACCAAAGGACAGAGTTTACACAAAGAAAACATCTAGAAGGATGTTTCCTTGTTAAGAAAAGCAACTGGCTTGTGAATGCAGTTATTGTACATGGACTCATCCCATTGTGACCCAATGCAGCACTTTACAAATGTTTGCTGGATCAGCACTAACAATTTCTAATTATAATTGTGTCTGAATTGTGTTCCCTTTGAATGTTACCAAGGACACCTATAACATGGAATCAGTTCTGCTTTTGATGTGGTGTGTTTGAAACTTAAACAGATAACCAAAGCCTAACTTAAACAGATAAACAAAGCCAATAAACATAATAGAGTGAAAAATCATGCAAGGCAAAAGACTATTTTTTGCTTGAAAAGGTTTATGCTTCGCAGTAATTCAGATATTCCTCTAAACAAAACCCCTCAAACCACAAAGGTACCACACATAAGAATGCAAATGAATAGAGAATAAAAAGGGGCACAATCATGGTCAAGCCAAACAGCTGCTCAGAATTCAAGTACACATTGTAAACACCACTTTGCAGAATTTAAGCAGCTTATTTGCTTTGTCACATCATGTTCAAAGAAATCTGAAGGACTCCTTGTGCTACATGCTTGTAAGGATGCTGACCCATGGTATTCAGTGTGGTTAGCAAAGGATTTTAGAGAAAGGTCAACAGTAGGTTGCTTTATTTTTTTCAAACCTTCCTTAGTAAATGATAAACAAAAATATGTGAGCAAGTTGCCAGTGGTTGAAGAGGTTGACATTTAAAGAAACTTGTTTAGAAAGTGCAATTTCTGAAATTATTGCATTGATTTTCTGTTAATTATTAGCTGACAAAGTTGATATTAATAAGTAATAGAAACTAGAATGTCATCACTTGTCCAGGTGCCCACTGACAAATGTCATTAGATCTTTATGGCCAGTAGCCCACCCTCCAAAGACGTACTAGCTGTCCAGGATTGTATACTGAAGTTTTATAACTAAATATACTAAGTCTTATAACTTAGTACCCTATGTAGCTCCCTCATTTGTAATTTTCCTGACCTGTGGATTTTAGTCTGTTCATTACACTGAAATCCAATATTTGCCAGGCATAACCCTGGAGTCCTGAAAAATCTGGCAAGACCTTGTCTTTAACTCCAGGTTAAGAGTGTTATTTGTATTTTGGTTTTGTTTCTTTTTTTTTTTTTCCCTAACATCAAAAGCAGGAAATATATTCCACTACAGAGTCACTACAGCAAACAGAAATAAATGCTTTGTTGCTGTATATTTAATTTCATTAAGAAGTGACTTTATTAATATTTATAAATTTAAATGTGTAGAGAGACACGTAAACAAAGTATGCTATAATGTCACTTATCTGCCAAGCTGTATTGCAATGAATAGGTCACTTGCCAGAGTGAAGTTCTGGAAGGAATAAGCAGATGGTACAGTAGACAAAGCAGAAAGAAAGCTTTTGATCATGACTGTTCAATGTGTTACCCGGTGGAGATGTGATTATGTTTTCCTTTATAGCAAAGAAAGCCACTAAATAATTTACTTAACTCTGATGTTATTGAAGTTGTTCCAGAGCCTAACAGCACATTGGTGCCTTTGGACTCTTGACTATTTAGAGTGCTTTGTTTGTTAAAATTGGAGAAGGGGTTTCATCCTTTGTGGTTATTGTGCACCATACATGTCCTGCACGGCATTGTAGGTTTTGCTATGTAGAAAACAGATAGTCCTGACTTCAGAGTTTTCATTGCTCAAGGCAAACTGGAAACAATTTCTAACATCACTCATACTAAATGGTCAGATTTCCTGAATGCTGTGTATAGAAATGTTCCTAAAGTATCTAGGAACCTTGATGTTTTCTTCTGAACGATGCAGTGAAAGGAACCTGCTTTTACTGGATAGCAATGGATTGATGAAAGTTTTGCAGCCCTCTAAGTCAGTCAGTCGGTCAGTCAAAGGAGAGGAACTGATCATAATAGAGAGTATGGAATACCTTGGGTGTTTCTGAAATACTTGATGAGATTTTCTTCTGTTTGGACTCTTTCAAGACTTATTAGAATGGATTTGTTCTGAATCATATTCTAACTGATCCTTGGATAAGGAATTGGCTGAATGGTCGCACACAGAGAGTGGTGATCAAGAACACGATGTCCACTGGGAGACCAGTGACAAGTGGCATCCCTCAGGGGTCAGTGCTGGGACCACTGCTGTTTAACATCTTTATCAGTGACACAGACAGAGGAATCGAGTGCACCCTCAGCAAGTTTGCAAATGACACCAAGCTGTGTGGCACAGTCAACTTGCTAGAGGGCAGGGATCCATCCAGAGGGACCTGGACAGGCTGGAGAGGTGGGCCCAGGCCAACCTCATGAAATTCAACAAGGCCAAGTGTAAAGTCTTACACCTGGGTAGGCACAATCTCAAACACAAATATAGGGTTGGTGGTGGATGGCTGAGAGCATCCCTGAGGAAAAGGACCTTGGGGTCTGGGTTGATGAAAAGCTCAACATGAGCCTGCAGTGTGTGCATGCAGCCCAGACAGCAACCGAGTCCTGGGCTGCATCAAGAGCAGCGTGGCCAGCAGGGCAAGGGAGGGGATTCTCCCCCTTTACTCTGCTCTCATCAGACCCCACCTGGAGTTCTGTGTGCAGTTCTGGATCCCCCAGCACAGGAAGGACATGGAAGTGTTGGAGCGGGTCCAGAGGAGGGCCACAAAGATGATCAGAGGGCTGGAGCAGCTCTGCTATGAGGACAGGCTGAGAGAGTTGGGGCTCTGCAGCCTGGAGAAGAGAAGGCTTCCAGGAGACCTTAGAGTAGCCTTCCAGTATCTGAAGGGGGCTTCGGGAAGGCTGGGGAGGGACTATTGACAAGGTCTTGCAATGACAGGACAAGGGGCAATGGGTTTGAACTGGCAGAGGGGAGATTTAGACTGGATGTTAGGAGGAAGTTGTTTGCAGTGAGGGTGGTGAGACACTGGCACAGGTTGCCCAGGGAGGTTGTGGCTGCTCCCTCCCTGGAGGTGTTCAAGGCCAGGTTGGAGGAGGCCTTGAGTGACCTGTGCTAGTGGGAGGTGTCCCTGCCTATGGCAGGGGGTTGGAACTAGATGATCCTTGAGGTCCCTTCCAACCTTACCATTCTATGATTCTGTGATGAAATAGAGTTGGTTAAATTCAGATTGTGGGATAGTATTGGATTATCGATTCTTATTTAAGGGTGATTTATGTGAAAGTGGTCAACTAGGGAAGAACTCACCATGAAAAAGTAAATTCAGAAAGCTCTTAAAAAAAAAAAAAAACAAAAAAACAAACTTTAAAAAGTTAGAACAAGATAAGGGTATTCCATTGGATGATATTCTCAATGGGTAAAGAAGGACAGCTGGTTTTGCAGCTGCATCAGTCCTCAATACATTTCCATGAAAAACTCATAAAATTAATAAAAGCCCAAAGAAGATACTAAAAATATGCTAAAACAGATGTATATACACTATTTAGAAATGGTACAAATGGTGATGAGAAAATATTCTTTCAACATTCCTTAAAAGCAAGAAGAATATAAGGTGAGATGTTTTCATATAACAGGGGAGTTGAGCAAATAAATTTATGGAGAAATGTAGTTATGACAAGTAGTTAGATAATGAAACAATAAAAGCAAGGGCCAGTTCACAGGAAAAAATCTATCATCTTTTTTTTAAATAGAGAAACATATTTGCAGCACCAGGGCCTGGGATAATTTACCTTTGAGCACTTAAGAAATGAACCAAACCAATTTCTCCACAAAATTGAGAATTCCTGCAGAACAACTGGAAAACACCAGATTATATGTCTAGACAGACTGTGAATGGTTGGGAAAATTAGTACAGACCTACCTCATTTTGATTCCAGGAAACAAATTCATGAAAAAAGAAATTCGTGAGCAGAAAATAAAGTGAGGTAATAAAGTCAATGAAACTAGATCAGTCAAAAAACAGTTATATCAAACCAAGCTACTGGTATTTTTTTTTTTCTTCAACAATGTAACAAGAAAACACAGATTTGATGAAATCTCCGTAGTATTTGGGATCTGGTTGCACAGGATATGAAATATGGAAAGGGGACAACCACTTTGAAGAAAGAGATTCTAAGCTCTACATATTCAGAAGACAGGGAAGTGAAAATAATGAGATCAAATTCAGCCTGTGTCCTACACTTCAGAAAGCACAATGGGAATGTGGAAAGCATAGAACAAGCTATTGAGCTGCCTATAGAAAACCTGCAGAAAGTAACCCTCAGGTTATAAAAGACAAGTCAACAGCTCAACAAATATGGCTCGAAGAGTGTCATAGTGCACTGTAAGATTAAGAAGGCCTTGGGTAAAGACCAGGTGCTTAACTGCTCTTTAAGCACCAGAATCATGTCAGACAGTATACAAACCTTGTTCTATGAAGAGCAATTGAGGAACTGGAAAAAAAAATATGATAGAAACAGAAATAAGGATTTATTAAGAAAATACAAGCTATGAGTAAAAACTTGTAGTAGAGGGTGACAGAGCACTGGAACAGGCTGCCCAGAGAGGTTGTGGAGTCTCCTTCTCTGGAGACTTTCAAAACCCACCTGGATGCATTCCTGTGTGAACTACCCTAGGTGAACCTGCTTGGTAGGGAGGTTGGATTCGATGCTCTCTAGAGGTCCCTTCCAACCTCTAAAGTTCTGTGATTAAGCTTAGGAAAAGAAAACTGGAGACAGGTTATGGTAACAGCCTTCTTGTATGCAATGTTTTAATAAAATAATCAAAGATCAGCTGCATTTTTGGCACGTGGACAACACAAGCTTACATGAGTGCACATTGTGATAATTGAGTCCCACAGAAGTGTAGTGGACTTTGTTAATTATTCAGTTGTGTAACCAAAATGGGGCACACACTCCAAAAAACCCCAGAGGTGATAGCATCTATTTAACACACTTTGACATATTTCTTCTTTCCCTTTGGTTTTCCTTTGGTTTCTATCACTTTTAGCATCCACAACGTACTGCAGCAGGCAGCTCTGCAGCTCAAACAACGGAGATGCAAGGGAAGCTGCTTGTCTGTTGTGTTTTGCTTTTTCTATAATCTGCTCACACTTAATTGCATTTGATGCCTCCTAGTTCTTGTACTGAGAGACACTGGGTGATCAATCTCTTTTTGCCCTCGCCAGGCATGATTTTCCAGACTTCTATCAAATTCTCCTTCGGTTGCCTTTTCTCTGCCAGGTTAAGTCCTTGTCTACTCAGTCAAGGTAAGGAAAGTATTCAATATTCTTTTTCATCTTTGTTGCCCTTCTTTGAGCCTTTGTGTAGAAGAGGGTGAGAATGGTGCGGTATGGATTTATGCAGGGGTTTAAATATTTTCCATTTATTCTCTGTTCCTTTTTAAATAACTTCTAGCATGTTATTTCCTTTTTTTTTTTTTTCTTATTCTGTCTGAGGTATGAAAAATAAGTGAACTACAGTTATAACCCCAAGATCACACTTCTCAGCTATATTGTTCAAAGCAGATCCCCTCATTTTGTATGCAAAACCAGACTGATTCCTGCTTTGCTGTTTTTATGTTACATTTAATGGTTTATAGTTCACCAGGTCATTCATAGTATATTTCTTGAAAACATCTTCAAGAAATCTTTACTGCATCTGCTGCTTGCTTGTTCTCAGCTATGAAAGTGGTGTTAAGTGATACTTTAGATAGCACTGAGAGTTGTTCACCCTTCAGGTTCTTGAACTTCCTTTGAATTCTTAAGTAAATGCTGATTGATGCAATTTGTTCCTGTTCAGTTTTGTTGCTTGCTCTGTAACATTTATTGACACTTCAATTTGATTCAGAACTTCAGTGAATACACAGTAATGAAGGGTTCTAGTGTGGGAACCTCCCCAAGCTCTTCCACAATGAATACAAAGGCAGAAAATTAATTTAGTTTGCT
The DNA here is from genome assembly GCA_013399055.1 of Ramphastos sulfuratus. Taxonomy (NCBI): domain Eukaryota; kingdom Metazoa; phylum Chordata; class Aves; order Piciformes; family Ramphastidae; genus Ramphastos; species Ramphastos sulfuratus. The sequence continues at coordinate 7,468 of WBNM01013563.1, forward strand.
GGTTGGCCTTTTCTTCCTATGAGTGCTCCTTTTATGCCTTTTTTATCTACTGACTTTAGAGACCCTCTGGAAGGCTTTCTACTCCTAATATGTTTAAGGAACAATGGATTAAGTGTATAAAAACTACAGGTAAATAGTTTTCAAGTACAAGTTTTTTTTGGTCATTCATACTGTCTCTCTTACATTCAACTTGCCAGCACTTGTATTCTGTATATTTTCCTCATTTAAAGAGAAACTTAGATTTTCAGAAAGCTGCCACTCTCAACTTGAACAACCTACCTTCCCCAGCAATCTAGCCATACCTTCTTCCTTTTTCTCTTTCTCATATTTTTTTTTTCTGAACCATGATGTGCAGTTGCTTTATGCTTTAAAACATCACTACTACCTGAAGGTCACAAAGATTTAACCTCAGCTCCCTCCTCTTGGAAGAACTTAAAGCCTAAGCATGTGAAAATGTTTAAAACTTTAAGAAACTGTTTGTGATCATCATATCCACACCAATTTATTGGGAAAAAAAAATTCATTGTATGCTTTGTGTCTGCCTGGATGTCAATAATCAACAGTAATTTATTTTAATGGGTCATTGGAGAACAGCTGTATGCTTAAAACTGTGCTTATGTGAGTGGTTCCTCAATGTGGACACACAGAAGACTACTTTTTTTTCTCTTCATTTGGAGTTTGTATTGATCATTGCTCAATTATTTCAAAACCTGAGGATTAGAACACTTACTATAACAACCCATTAACTGAAAGCTCCTTTCCTTCTTGGTAGTGCTAAGTCAGTTAAGTTGGTAACATGCAGCAATCAGACCTCTAGATTTTGAACAAATTTGCACAGGATTAAAATTTGATCTATAATATTTCTTAGTAAAATTATAATGGTCAAAAAGAACTAGGGCTGTTGTTCTGTTTTTCTGAGGTCTTACTTCCAGGCCTTGCTGTAGTGCTGTGCAGAAAATATGCTTAAACTTCTGGTAAATTAGAAAGTTAACAAGAGAGAGGGAAAGGCAGGAAATGTGGAGTGAAGTAATGTAGGACCTATCAGTTTGTATAGCCAAAGCCTAATGTAAATTAATTTTGACCTACTTTTAAAAAATCAGTTTCTCACAAAATTAGAGCTGGTTAAGTTTTGGGAAGTGCCTGTTCATTGTAACCCACACTAGGTTGCTGAAACTGATATTCAAGATCCTGGCTCAAAGCTCTCACGGAAAGAATTCTTGCAAATCATACCCCATGACCACCTCAGTAGGGCTGAATTGGCTGAACAAAGGACAATTTCTGTATACACAAAATTTCTGTACCTCTCTGCATAACAAAGGGCTGTAAAAATCTCAAAAATATAGTGTGGGGCAATAAGGAAATAAATAACCTTCCAAACTTTCTGTAAAGCTCATGTTGCAATTAGATGTAAGAATAAATAACACATCTTTTCCACAACAACAACGACCACAAAAAAAAAAAAAAGGAAAGCAATGTCTTATATCTTTTAAAACAGATCATAAATAACATAACAGAAGTGAAATGCAGTGACATTAAATAATAAAGTAAGTCACTACAGGAGAAATTTGTGCATATCCTCAATCCTCACTTTTTTTTCTTTATTTCCTTTATTATTGTCTTTTCTTTCCTCCTTATTGTCTCATCCATGATTTATATCTACAAACTCAGCTGGTGTTTGCTTCTGAAATCATCAACTCACTACAAACTCCTAAGAACAGTCTGATCTTAGAAGTCTGACTAGTTGAGCCAGAAAGTTATCTTAGTTTACAAAAGATTATTTTATTCACGTGCTTCATTGTGACTTTTTTCAAGAAGTTTTGTGAATATTTTGGGTTTTTTTTCTCCCTCTTTATCTTGATGCATTTCACACACGACGGTTTAGATAATGAGGATGAACAACTTGGTTTCCAGAAAGACTCTTTCCAAGACTCTTCTGTTTCTGTTTCACATAAGTACCTGACTAAACAGGCCATAAAAAGCTGTAACATAGTTAAAGGGAGAGGGGGAAATATTGTTCTCCATAATTACACCTCTTGTAAGGAAAATTTCAACACTAAAAAAAAAAGGTGCCAAAAACAGCTTCCAATCTTCCTCAATTGAATGCAAAGAGTGCAAATATGTTTCTGTCAGGGGAGGAAATGTGTTTCTAAATAGAAAAGCAGACCATTCATAACCCCCTGATTGATTCCTATTATGCTTATGAGCCTCGTGGCTAAATCCCAACATTTTCCTTGGAAAATATATTCCATAACAGAGCAGCCATTTGTCTTGATACCCCATGGCTGCCTACAGACAAAGCGTTCTGCCAATGACTGGCACAAACTTCAAGCTGCAGCCTGAAGTCAAGCTGGTGCTTTTTATTCTTCCCCCCCCCCCCCCCCCCCCTTTTCTTTTTTTTTCCAATCTCTCAAGGGCACATCTCACAGCCTGGATGGGAAGACAGAGGAAAGCAGATGGCAACACCATTTGCAGCCTGAGTAACAGCAGAGGAAGCCAAAACACTAGATTAATGTCTCTGTCCCACCACAAGGCTTTGCTAAATCAATTCTACTTGATTGCATAGCATTATTTGAGGACACTGAACTGGGCAGGCACCTCTCTAATGATTGAAGACAGAATGCCAAAATGATCTGCAGACTGTATTCAAAGTTACACATCCTAAAGACATCACAGTGATAGTAAAATGCTGTTGATGATCACTGGCTACTGTACACTCTGGGAATTTAGGAGGGAAGCAACACTACTTTCACATTATTAATGCAGAATGTAGCACGTAAGGAGATGATTTAAAGAGTTCATCCACCCGTTTTGCTGTTCTAGGGTTGCCTTTTTTCCCCAGACTGTGACAAGTCTCTAGGGAGGAGATATCTCTGCAAGTTTCTCACTACTGTAGAGCAGCCTAGAATTGATAGACTGCACTGTGTAGCAGTTGCATAGGCAAAGGAAGAGCTGGTATCACAGGGTTCTGGATGGGGATAAATGCATCCCTGGGAGGACTGATCTCACAGGAAAGCTGGCATCAGCAAAATACTGGATGAAATGCTGGAAACTTAATGGTTGCCATGGAGTTTGGCACATAGAGGAAGAGTTCTTTGCCTGGTTTATAGGACAGAGGATTCTATTCCAAGATGCACCTTTCTGCTTCAATTAATAATACTGATCCTCTCAATAAATATGGATCCCTTCAGTGGATGTCTGGTTTTTATACTATCCAGAAGGTGAAAATAATGAATAACCTCTGAGCCATTGGTTCATCTCTGGTGCAGCAGGACAACCAAAGAGTATGATATAATGCCACATATTCAGATAAGCTTTTCACATTATATGTGACCCCACGCTAAGACCAAATCTCTCATGAGATAAAGAACATGGGATCTACAAGGCTAGATTAGCCAATACCCACTGCTTAAGAGGGAGGGAGATAAAAAGGAAGAGGGAGATAACAAGGAAAAAAACCTTCAGACTGGTTCAGACTGCTCAGTGCTACACTCTAGGATGATCCCTGCAGGGAAAGATGGCTACATTACAAATGTCCTAATTACCATATAGATCTCAGTTTCTTGCATATTGATGGAGCAGTGCTTCCAGAAGCACCACACTATACTCAGTTGTGATGAGTAGTACAGGAATGGCTGCTCTTGCACACAGCTGTTCAGATCTGCCCATCCAGGAGGTTCTGTATTGTATAATCTAAAGGTAATACTCTACCATAGGAGGGCACTGACAGCATGTTAAAGTGTCAAGCGAGAGATGGTGATCCTCATCCTCCAAAGCAATATTGCTCTTCTTCCAGGGAAGACCATGTATGCTGAGTGTTATATTAAAAAGACTTCCACTGGTTGGTTTTGTAATATCTTTCTCCCTGAAGGTGGTCCAAGTTTCTTGGGATAACACTTTCCCAGTAAGCTGCCCCTTAAAGCTTGCTCTGCAAGGTACATACTGTGGAACAAAAGCAAACTAAAATATACTACAATGTCTTGGTTGTGTGTGGCTCTGCATTTAATATCCTTAATATTTTCACTTCTGCTTATCACAACTCTACATGCAGTGATTTTAATGATAATTTTCTTGACTGCTTAATGCAAATTGCAAGGTTAGAAAAATTGCCATTTAAAATAGCTCCTTCTACTTGATAAAAAAGGCACTTCTGTGTCTTGTAACAAGCCAGAGGCCAAATGAAATTCTAGTCATAAGATGACCCAGATGCTTTGAGGCTGTTTACACATGTTCCTACCTTGTCTCGGTGCTGTATAAAGGTCAGATGATGATTTTTCCCATTAGAAAGAGGGTAAAAAGATCAGAGCAACCAGAATAGTTGCATGGTTTCTGTGTGGGAAAAGTTCACACTTGGGCACTTTGCTGATTGGCACCAAGGAGGCATTTAGATATCCAAGGATGATCACTAGGGACCAGCTGAGATCTTTGAGCTTGCTAAAGCCCAAAACTCCCTCTGCTTTATATGGGCACTGTGGCTATGGTCATTCTGGAAGCAAATAGGGGTTATTTGCCCTAATCCTTTCTTTCCCTTCTCACAGAGAGAATTCAATTAATTGACCTCTCCCATGTCCTATTCTCCTATACCATTTCATTTCTGAACTACACTTCTACAGTTCCAATGAACATAGCCTATCAGACCTCGTTACTTGGGCTTTCTGGTTTTTGGGAGTCTACCAGCACCAATGTATTCTTGATTGCTCCCATCCTTCTTAAAGCTGTTTTCCTGTCATGCTTTCATTTCAAGACACATGTAAATCTCAGCCATTCTTCTGCATCCTACCTGCTGTCTTCAAACATTCTTAATATCTTCCTTGAAGATAAAAATATCAAATGTAACATGACCTTATTCCTCCCTCTTACTTATTTTTCATTTCTTCATGTTTTCCCTCTTGACATTGATTGAAAAATGCCATCCAACCTCTGCACTTTATTGCATCTCATCACATCTGCTGACCATTCTTTCATTCACCAACATGTTACTCTTCTCCTTTCTCATATACTGTGATTTTTATTTCTTATCTTCATTACACAAGCCTGTTCTGCTATTCCCTATTAAAAACAATCTCGGACTTTATCCCATTTGCTTCTGTAGAGACCACTTTACCTTCCTGTTCTCATTTATCTTTATTCTTATTTACCATGCTGTTTTCAATTCCCTCGATTTCGTGCTCAGACTTGTTAGCTCTGCCTTGCATCCTTTACACTCAATCAATTCAAAGCACTCATGCCAAAATTTTTAATGGCCTATTCTTAGCCAAGTCCCAGAACTTGTACTCTGTCTTCATCTCTGTGACCTGACAGCTGCCTTCAATACTGCCACCATTCTCTTTTTCTTCAAATATCATTCTTCCTTGATGATTCTATTTTTCTCCTAGTCCTTCTCCAAGCTATTTATTCACTGATCCTTCTGCTCAAACTCTCTTTTTAACCCCACAAAAAAACCCATCTTTAATTAAATGATTACCCAATCTACATCTCAATACCCTCTGTCTTCTGTTCAAAAATAAACTTTCTACCAGTTTGTCTTGTCACTTAAGGATCTGTAGTCACCTGAGTTCAACCTAAAATTGAATAAGCATTGCTCCTCAGTCCTAACCTCTGATAGTTCTCCTTCAAGGAACAGTGTTATTATCCACTGGTGGCTAAGAAAGGCAATAGACAATACAAATCCATCTTGTGCCAAAACTCTTGCATATCACTTTTCAATTTTTCTTTGAACATAAATCTTATATTCTAATTTCAGTACTACTTAGGTAACATTTTTTTTTTTTTCTATGTGGCTGGGTAGCCTCCTTCTACACCCTTACAGTACCTCTCTGTCATCTCTTCTGTCACATATGTTGTAGAATGTGTTGTGTGTGGACTCTCCTTTTGCTCTTTCTACAGTGTCTTGTATTAAAGGGTCTTCATCCCTAAGGAGGTCCTTATTATGGCAATATATATATGGGACAATAGTAAAATCACAAAGTCTTCAGCTCATTGGTTGTGTGCAGTTTGGTGACCAGACCCTTTTCAGCAATCTTCCTGGTTAAGAATCTTTCAGACAACAAAGCTTAAAAACAAAATAAAAATTGCCATCACCTATGCTTCTACAGTAACCTTTGCAGCTTCCAAAACAGTTTCACAAAGGTGGTGCATCCTTGGCATCTTGTATTAGTTTGAGCTTAGCTTCCCAGGGGAAACCAATACAATAATAGTAGGATGCCTTCCCCTCTCCCCTGCCTTTTGGAAAGGAAGAAAGAAAGGAGGAGACAGAAGGTGTAAAACCACCCAAAGAACAGTCTGGCTACAATTTGGAAGGTAAAAGAAAACTTTAAAAACAAATAAAAGGTATTTAAGGTAGGGGAGTTACAAATAGGTATAGGGAAGGGGAAACAAGATACAAAATATATATAGAACCAGGTGGATGGTAGTGGATTGAAGAGATGTCCACTGTGTGGTAGAGACTGGCCATGTGGTGAGACAGGAGAGTAGGAACGGGAATGGTGTCTGCACACAGGCCACGAGGAGAGAGAGAGCAACAGGAAGTTCCTCTGTTTATATAGGGGGTCCAGACAGGAAGTGGAAGAGGGCTAAACACTACATCTGGGGTTGAGGAAACGTGGAGTCAAGTTCTGACCACTTCCCCCACCCAGGATGGTTAACCCTTTACACATCTCTACACCACTATGTATGCGGAAGTTGAGTAGATTGAGCAAGAAAAGCCTTAAGGCTGGGAGCTTAGCACTACGTGTCAGGTGTCTGGTGCAGCCCCTCAATGTGCCTGCGTGGTCACACGAGGCACAAAGCTTTGAATTCATTGGGCAGGACAATGATGTTAGTGCCTATTGGCCAGTTTACTTTTCAAAATGGTCTATTTAATGGGGGGTGATTTAGAAGCCATGCCTTTCCTACATAGACAGCCTTTCTGCATCGTCGCCTTTTCAGACTGCAAGCCTTTCTGCAGTAGCCCTTAGTGGCTAGTTAACTGGGAATTGTTTGTGGCCACATGTTTGCGGCTTACGCTGGCTGGCTCAGCAGTGGCTCATCTGCAACTCAGCTTCCTCTCTTCCCCTCTACCTGGAATATTTTGTATTTTACCGCGGGATCATTATCATGAGTTTTGGGAGTGTTCTTGTACAGGTAACTTACTCAGGGACTGTCATGGTAGGCCTAAGGAGGCCAAATGAGGCTTGTACGTATCTTGTCTTGCCCAGGCATGTTTTTCTGCTCTCCCTCCTTCTGTTTTGGGGAGAGCAACCACGGGAAAAAGAACAAAGAACCTGGAGCCACTGAGTCTGCAGTCTGTGGCCTGCCCAGCAACTGCTGTAAACAAGGTGCACACAGTTGCCTTGTGCAAGACTGTGTTCTGCCCAAAAAAGGGTAAAGCAAGCCTATGGCTTCACCCAGTATAGTCAGATCTTGGCTAACTGCCATTTGATTGGCTATCCTGTGTCCAAAAGCCCATTAGTCTCGGGCTTTATGAATAAAAGGAGATGAGCAGGGAGCACAGGGTGCACTTTGTCATTACAAGGTGTCTGAGCTATTGCATCCGTGCCTGCTGCCTCACTGATCCTGAGCTGAGGCTCTGATACCTCCACGCATTCAGCCTGCACAGCCAGCGTGACACCGTGCCCAGACTGCACACCGCAAGACATCTGCCTGCACCTGAAAGCCTTCTGCCCAGACAGAAGCCCTGGAGATAACACAGATCATCCAGAGAACCAGGAACAGGTCAGAGATTGTCTGTCTCCTTTCTCCAGCACCTAGAAGCCTGAGGAAACTAAAGCCTCTGACAGCTACCAACAGCAACCCCGCCACGAGCCTTGGGTACTGTCAGATAATATTTTTTGTGAGTAAATACCAAAGGCCTCTTGTAATTATTAATTGCCTTCTGCCATAAGCAGAAAGTTGCTCCTTGTGTCCATCTAGTGAGCAAGCGGCGTATTGGCCTCAAGCGGTATACTGACCGCAAAGCCTTCCAGTTTAATCGAGTTCAATTAATGTATATATTCACTAGTTACTCCTAGATCCTATATTATAACCTGTTTATAGTTTTCCATAATGATGCAAGAACCTGTTATTATTATTATTTTTGTGATTGGGGTGCCGCGAGTTCTGAATATTTAATATTAATAAACTATATATTAATATTTTTAAAATATCACCTCGCAGTAATTAATTACCCCCTTCCACTACAGGGACCAAGGTGTCGTGAGTACATCTGCTAGAGTTGATATTAAGCCTCTATAAGCACAGTTAGATTTTTTCCAGTTTTCATGTTCCTATTTTCCAAGTTCTGATTGTTTAAACTGTTTAATTCTGTGTTCCTAAATATCCTTTGTGCAACTATTTCCTGTTGACCTAAAGTCCAAAGAATCTCAGGAAATTTCCCCAATTTTGCAAATATTAATAATAAAAATAATATTCTAAAAATATTAATAATCATAATTCATAACTGGTTATTAATAACACCTCAATCTGAACAAATTATATGTACATCATAGCAGAAATATTAACTCAGACATAAATATGTCCTAAAAGAAGAAATTAGATCCACAAGAGAAATCTGATTTTACTGCATTCCTTTGTTTGAATGACCTCTCACTGAGAATCTCAAGGGTCATTATTGTGGAAGTTTTAAGGCAAAAGTGCTGTCCCCAGAAATCATTTTAATGGAGCCTCATCTTTGAATCCTATTGATTTATCTGCTAAGTATGAAGGGAAATCAATAAGCAGAATCATTTTCACATCTTTTAAACGTCTACAGTAGTCAAAAAATATTGTCTGGTGCAGAAATGTATTATTGGAAAGAAAAATTATAGCCACAGATAGTCTCAAAAATGTGTATTTTTTTACATCAAGAAAGTGATTTTCATATTTCATCTACCATACTTTGTTTGATGTATTTGTACTAAAGGTAAAATTTGTGCAGTGACACTAGAAATGTCATTTTACATGAAACAGACTAAAACAGATTTTCCAAATTGTAAAGTGAGATCTCAGATAAACCAGTATAGATCACAGAATCACAGAGTATTAGGGGCTAGAAAGGACCTTGAAAGATCATCCAGTCCAACTTCCCTGCCAGCAGGATCACCTAAACCAGATCACACAGGAATGCATGCAGGTGGGTCTCTAGAGAGACCTGTCCAGAGAGAGAGATTCATTGATGTTCACTTGCTCTAATAGACGACCTCAACTGGATTATCCGTTGCTTTTAAATTAGGAAATTCATGCCATAAACATCTAATGGAGAGAAGATATCTCTGGAATACTAATTCAGAGAACCCAGTTTAGGAGCATACTTCTTAGCATGGATTATTTAGGGAGAATAATGTGAAGTGCTTCTAATGTCAGATATATTTCTCATTCACTTCCACCTATCTGCTTTAAGGCTTCAAGGAGACCTTATAGTAGCCTTCCAGAATCTGAAAGGGGCCTACATGCTGGAGTGGGACTATTTACAAGGTCTTGCAATGACAGGACAAGGGGCAATGGGTTTGAACTGGCAGAGGGGAGATTCAGACTGGGTGTTAGGAGGAAGGTCTTTCCAGTGAGGGTGGTGAGGCACTGGAACAGGTTGCCCATGGAGGTTGTGGCTGCTCCCTCCCTGGACGGGTTCAAGGCCAGGTTGGACGAGGCTTTGAGTAACCTGTACTAGTGGGAGGTGTCCCTGCCTATGGCAGGGGGTTGGAACTAGATGATCCTTGAGATCCCTTCCAACCTTACCATTCTATGATTCTATGATTCAGTGGCATTTCATTCACATGACGAAAGAGAACTGCAAAATAAAACAGGTAATTATGCCATAAAACCATCTCAGTCTTAGATAAATCTGTCAATTAATAGTTTGGCATTTTTTATTTATATGGAAAGTGCTTCATAGCTGAGGTTATTTCTTCTCTCCAGGGTTAATTTCAATATGGCAACTGGGGTGGGGATAGTGCTTATGAGAATTAAGAGTCAGTGGTTTTCCTGGCAATTTCCAATACCTTAAAAGAAGGAATTATTATTTTGTGTCCTATGGAAAATACAAGCTAAACATTTACTTTCTGTATGATACTTTCTCTGCTTATTGTCTGAATAAGAAATTATTTTAGTTTGATTGTATCTGATCAATATCAACCAAATGACAATAAATTAATGGTGTTTTTTCCTCCTAATTATCAAAATGTTGCTTATTAATAATCTTCAATACAATTCTAAAACATATTTCTTCAAACAACTAAGCAACACCTTCTTAAATGTTTTTAGATGATTCAGTTGTTGGGTCTTTACTTTCTGGCAACTCATAGATGCTGAGTTTTGTTGATTGCTACTTGACAAAGGTCAAATCTGTCTGCGGTTCATTAAGTAAGTCACAAAAAATTATTCTGCTATTATTAGTATTGTTACTAAAAACTATGAAAAAAGAAAAGAGAGGGGGGGAATGGGTGGTTTAGCAGCAACATTTCAATTCGGTCATTGATAAATGAATCAAATCATGCCAGAAAACTTGGGAAAGTAGTTTCTGCCCACTGGCTTCCTTAGCTGTCCACTTCTTTTCAAGAACCAATTCCTGGAAACTGATTTTCATCTCCCTCATCACAGTTAAAATAAAATGGCATAAAGCTCCCCCATAGTTTCTTTGCAAGTAATCATAGATTGGAACTTATTAAGTGATACTTTGGCTGCTTTGTTCTAAATTCGGTTTCTATGCTCATTCACAGCTTAACTGAACTGTCAGTTTGTCATCTCAATAACCAACATGGTCCTCAACAGGGTTGACTATGAAGGCAGCAATCTTCCACAATAAAACCATCAGATCACTGGGCCAAAGCATCCTATAGAAGTATGAAGTTTGGTGAGTAACAGCAAACTTGATAATACCAAATTCTCTTACGTCATCATTTCGTATGATTGTTTTAATAAGCATTACTAATTTGAGTTATTGAAGCAGTGGATGCAGGATTTCTGATATTGGATGAGAAGCACAACCATTTCAATATGTTCTAGAAGGAGCTCTTTTCCAAAATGCTTTTAGTTGGCACAAAGGTAGATTCGATTGCCATGTCTGCCTGAGTCTCTAACTGGACTTTTCCATTCTCTGTGCTCAGAAATGCAGGTTGTGAATTTTACCACACACTTGTGCAAGCAGGCTTAGTTCCAGGTAGTTTCTTTCCCATTAGCCACTTGCCAGGTCAAAATCAGTCTTTGTCTCCTCACAGCAACTGGCCTGCAGTTGTGGCTGCTTATAATGAACAGCAGCATGGCACCGCAGCTAAGGGATGTACAAAGGATAACAGCAGGGCTTGCTCTTGTTCTGGCTGTATAAACTTTTTACTTCAATTATGATCATCAAGCAGATGAAATGCCTTGCTAATTCAAAAAGAATTTTTATATGAAGGGCATAGTTTCCTCAAGGCTCTCTGACCTGAATTAGTATTCTATTTAAATCTTTCTTCACCTTCTAATCTTTGAAAATCTAATAATGCATTTTTCCTTTCATTGCATTACCACATCAAAGCAAAACTTGTTGTGTGTACTTCACAATGTTAGTGTCTAGCAACTGCATCTGCACCATCAATTTTTAAAATTATTTAGTCATTTATTGTAGTAGAAGAATCTTGAAAACTTATTTAAGGAAACTACCAACCAAGGACAATTCTTTAGCTAACATAAATTGGCCTAAGCAGATTGATTTAATCAGGCAATTGTAAAATGCATTTTGGATATATTTACAACTTGCCTGGTACCTCTATCAGTCTTACACAATCTTAATTGTGTATTGACTTGTGAAGAAAATTCACCAAGGTCAAACTCTGGCTAAAATTTGGAAGATTATTTGAAGATATTAATTATGTTTATCAATTTTATCAGTATTTGGTAATACTATCTAATATATGGACTTCAGAAGTTCAGTCTTACAGATGCTTTTAGCAGATAAGGAGCAAGTCAACGACGTTATTAAAAGATTGCTCTTACTATTAGCACAGAAATTTGTGATGCTTTGCCTGCCTTGTTGTGGTGTTAGGTTGTAGGCTGGACTTTATGATCTCAGAGGTCTTTTCCAACCTCAGTGATTCTGTGATTCTGTGTAACTGACCTCAAAATAGTCAACATGGGATAGCTGAGTAGCCCTTGAACTGGGCAACCTTGAACGGAGATGACATTCAATCTTGATCTGAGCAAGGATCATCAAAAGCAGGAAGCTCCAAAAGCCACTTCAGATCAACTGGCTTGTCTAAGCTCTGGGCAAAAATGAGGCACCTCAGCATGGACATGAGCTTTTTTCTTTCTTTTTTTCTTTTTCTTCAGATAGTTATGCCACTGTGGACATAAAATTGACAATTTGGTTTAAAAGAAGGAGGTATTAACCACCGCATTCCCCATAATCATCAGCACTTACAGACTGCCTATAAGAACAAAGAAAACTTCAAGGGAGGTAGCTAATTATTGTCTGTTTAGAGACAAATATGAGTTCTACTCTGAAATAAAATCTCCTACAGGAGTCAAAGATGCTGCTAATTCTCCGATTATAATGGTACCTGGTAGAGCATTTGTTTGCTGAGAGCAGCCCTGAGGAAAAGGACCTTGGGGTCTGGGTTGATGAAAAGCTCAACATGAGCCTGCAGTGTNCTTTATTTAGAACAGTTGGGATTATATTCAGAAGGCCATGTGTTTTCATGGGTGTAAAAATTACCAGATCTTTTCATAAAGACTCTAATGTGAAACTTGAAATTCTCATCAAAGCAACATAAACAGACACTGTCTGATCTGTGGGAAATAACAAACAAACAAATGTCTCTGGGTTCCAAAAAAAATCTGCAAGGACTTTTGAGAATATACCAGAACAAAAGCTCAGAAAATGCTATAGTTTGCAGAGTACAGAAATAGTTGTTGGCTAAAAAGTCTATCATGGCTATTTTACTCCTTAATAACCAAAGCCCATTAATGTTCTTGACAAGTTACATGTCTTATATGTTCTACTTAAAACTCTTGTCAGCCCTACCTTGGTTACATTATAATGTGCTCAGCCTCAGGGATGATCCTTTCTGTGTTAGACTCAGGGTCAAAAAAGCAGAGCTCCTATAATCACCGGATGTCTCATAGGATGAAACCCAAAAACTTACAGTGGTGACCTTCTTTCTGCCGCTGTTGTATCTGAGATACTGTCTTTTATGCACAGTAAAGTGTTTCTGGAAATAGAGTCAAGGCTTTTGCTTCCAATGGTGTCTGTGCTAGGCTTGTGGCAAAGGAGGGCGAGGAAGATTACATATTGCTGGAAAAGTCTATTCATAATTTCAGTAAGGTTTTGTTAGACTTTAGCAGTGAGGCCACTATCGAGTCCTCCATAAAGAAATAATTCTTATGCATGAGGAAACTCATAAAGCCACAGAAAAAGAGATTGTGCAACTTGGATCTTTGTTTGAAAGTACCTAAAGAAATAAATGTGTTTCCCCCCGACAGCTGTTTAAAATGTATTAGAGTACCCACTTGCATTATTTATCCCAGTCTGTGTGTCTGAGCTGATTGTGCCATGTAACTTCTCAAAGCAGGAGAGGAAGATTTGATTAAACGATGTGTGCCTAACTGCTTTCTTTTTTGAACTCAATACCAACTACTGTGCAATCATGTCTACCTCTTTTCACCTCATCATTTATGAGCCACCATTTACTTCAATTTCCATTTCTATTTCAGTCAGCCTTACACAAACAGCCAATTTTTCTCTTTATATTTGGATATATGAACTATTTTATTATATTTCAATGTAGGGTTATACTCTGAAAAGACTTGGAAAATGCCACAAAGAAATTTCTGATCTTGTATTTGGTTACAACTGACAAACTCATACATATATTCCTATGTGTCAGAGATTAACTACGTCTCATAAGATAAAATCCAGTAATTTCCCCAAATAATTCATATTAAAGAAAAACTAACACATAACTTTTTATAACTTTTTATACTGCAGTCCCACCTACCATTTCATTTTGGAAGCAGATGATTTTGATTCCAAGGAAGACAAGTCCCACCTAAATAAAGCCCTGAACGACCTGATTTTCTTTCACAACTGACCCTACCCAAGCAAGGAGGTTGCACAAGGAGCTCCCTTCCAAACTTCATTACACTGTGACTCTTTATGTAACACAATTCTGTCTTTTCTTTTACTCTTTGCTTGTTTGTTCATTTGCTTGTTTTTTTTAACTAAGAGCATCTAACAAACAATACATTTGCAGCAGTTCTAAACTAACATTCTAGCCTAGTCCTTAAATATAAACAAGAATAGGTAAATTCCAAGAGGTGTTGAGTAGAAAATAGTAAAAGGTAAATAAAATATGGGATTGGATCCAAACAAAAAAATAATGCTAAGTCTGTATCATTCCATCCACTTGCTGATTAGGATAAAGTTTGCTGCATAAACTATTCTCTTTTTTCTTCTCCTTCTTGCTGCTTCTCTCTGAGATTCTGCTTCGCATTACACCCTTATCTCTTTCCTTACCTTCTGCCAGCATCTGTGAGGGAAGGAGGAGGAGGAGGATGCTGGTAGCCTCCTCTGGGCTCATCCAGAAGAGTGGGGAACAATTCAAGGGGGTCCTTGTGTTGTTTCTGAATTGTAAATATATTTAGTCCATACTAATTTATACTTCTAGATTTTAGCTTGCTTGTTGTAAATATAGATTGAGTTTGCTTCCAAACCTTCTCAGGTAGTCTGGTGATTTATTTTGGGGGTAATTTCACCCCACCACAACATTATTAAATTAATCCCTCTATTCATGCACTAAACACCACTTCTCAAAAAAAAGTTCTTGAAGCACCTTTGACTGAAAAGATTTATTTTCATGAACTCTACCAGGGATTTCTCAGTGGTCCTTTGCTTTTATAGGCTTATTTTTCTAAATTGCTGTTACATGTTTTTCTAAATAAATCTTCTAAATGTCTAATAAACTTCATTAGAATTCTGTCCAGTGGCTGTGATACTCCATTGTCAGTCCTTTGCCATGATGCACTTCCTGTATTCCCACTTCTTTCATTCTCCTTTTACCCAGATTTTTGTCTTTGCAAGTGCTTTACCTTTGTCCAAACCAACTGCTTAATTTTTGTAATTGCCTCTTGAAGCCACCAATATAATCACAGGAAGAGAAGAGTCAGTGGAAAAATTGTGAATGAGAAGGGGGAAAAAAATGAAAAGGGAAGAATAATTGAAGAATAAGAAGAGAAAACAAAAAACAACCTTTGAACTTGAAGGTCTTCCATACTGCGTCTAGCTCCACTGCCAAGAAACCACAGATGTTCATCACATAAACAGATGAAAGTGTTACTGTGAAGTGTATGTTGGCAGTTCAGAATCTCTGGCTCCACTGGTACTTCTTTTTCTCTAAATTTTAATACTGAAAATCTCTCGTCTCTTCTCTCCCCTCTCTTCTTCTGGTCACCCATGTTGTTAAATGACTTAAATTTCTACTGTGTCCAGAATTTATTATTAATAATAATATCAGGAACTATTAATGGCAAGAGGAGAGATTATTATTTTAAAAAAAAANGCAGTTGCTCAAGAGATACTCCAATCAGAGAGTGGGTTCATGGAGCCTGTACTTAGGGTCTTCAAAGGATCCTAGCAACTTTATGCAGCAAATTGAAACCCAAATGAAGTTTCAAAATGGTTAGAGATCTGTTAGTGACATATCTCAAATTATATGCCATAAAAATCAGTCTTTTGAATATGGAACTGCTACAATGTTCTGGCTTCAAATCATTTTGAGACACATCAAATAGTTTCAAATAAATCTGAACATTGGAAGTTAGGGAAATAGATTTTGAATCCAGATTCACGTAGGGACCTCCTAGAAGCAAAAGCTTGCCATATTTCATTAGCATTGAAAATAAAGTTGAAAAAAAAAAAAAGCTTTGCATGAGATCATTGCTAAGGCTTTGTGTGAGGGACCACCACCAAGCTAATCAGCCTTCAAATGTGAGATGTGATCAAACCTCCATTTAAATCGGTGGAATCCTGTTGATTTACTGTGGTTAAGCATTTCTCTGCAGATTTGTTTTTGTCTTTGATTAATAGATGCATTGGTAAATAATTGTGTGTTTTATGCAAAACTGCTTCTACAGGATTGTTTAAAAGTGGCTTGCAGCAAGTGGCCAGAAGAGAGTGGCTCATGCCACTGTGTCCTCCATGGGGCAAAGTATATATCTGCCTTCTACAGAAATAGATGTACACGGCCAGAAGTTTGCTGTGGTGGTGAGGGACACAATTAAGGTAAGCACAAATTTACACTTGTCTGGGTGAAAAGGCAAACAAGTAGGTTATGTTTTGAAGTGTATTTAGTTCTAGCTAAGAAAACATGCTGAAATACAAACAGGGCCATAAGGGACATTAAACACTGCATAGAGTTGTGGTTTGATTCAGTCAAAGTGAGGGCTGACTATGGTTGTGTGACTAAATATTACCAGATACAGAATGGAGAGTCTAAACAGTCTCCCTACCATGTTTTCTACTACTGAGGTTGAACGACTTGGCGATTCCCCACGTAAAGGTGCAGGATCTGTGAAGATGCAGGCATTTAACACTCCACAGGACAAAGGAATAGTCAATCTGTGACTTTTCAGTTGTGTGAGAGAGGCCAGTGATGATCCTGAGGCACTTAGGAGGAAAAAAATTGCCTGTGTATGCTGCAATGGTTTTAGACAAGAGCACATTTAGAATAATATGTTATGAATATATATTGAAGGAAAGAGAGAGATATCATCGTATTTGCTTATCAGCTGGGGTTCTGCCCAATATGCTCATGCTAGCCATAAAATTTATTACTGTGTTTCTTTCTTAGCTGCAGCAGATGTGGAAAGTATGACTGACACTCCTTCTATACTATTATCACAAATAGATAGCTATCAGAAAGTCAATCTCTTCCCAGCTTTGCAATGTGTCTCCGGGCTGTGATGGCACTGACATGAGGCATATTTTAAGCTCCCGTAGATTCCAGAATGAATGAGAGATTTAATGTGGGGGAAATGTTCACTGATAAAAGTGGCTTATTTACCATGCCTATTCTGTGTGCGGGAGCAGATAAAAAGCAAGAAATAATAATAAAAAAAATAGGCAGATTTATTCAAATGTGATGATGTCCATCACCACAAATATATTTGCTTCACTGCAGGACAGAAAGAGATGGAAAATGCACATGTCCTGTTAAGAAGAAGTTGGAGCAAGAAGAAATCATTTGCATAGAGAGCACTAATGTTCATGAAGATTATGAGTAAGCCAGAATGTGTTAGGACATACCTGAAACCCACTCTGCCTAGTGTTTGCAGCAAAAACAACCATTTAAGAGACCTTTTTTAGCATTAGCATATTGAAATACACAAACTATGGATCTTTTCGTGTTCTTAAATACGTATGGGAGATGTCTCAAAATTCTTTTTATTAAATACACTCCTGGAAGTCACAATCAGTGATAAAGTAAGCAGCTATCTAGGGCAACAGGTATAGGGAGAGGCTGCAGGCCTTTGTGTTAGTGTGATGGTTTGGGAGTTCNACACAGTTAGGAGTTGAGTTATTTTGGCAGTAGGAAACTCTGCCACCACTATAGCCATCCCTCCACTAATTGCAGGAAAACCAAGATGGATCCAGAGCTCTCCTTTGGAAAGTGTTGCTGCTCCACTCTCTCCTCTATCAATGCTTATCAATGAAAGCTATAGAGTGCTATTAGATTTGAGATGGGAATATTTTGGTGCCAGGGAAACATTAGCCATTTTATATCCTGGAATATGTTACCAAAACCTTTGCTGTTGTCAAAAATAAGCTGAATCTGCAACTGTAAGGATGATAACCAAAATGTAATATAGGACACATAGCCTTGTTTTCTATCCAGACCACTTAGCAATGGACATAAAAATATTTCATAGCGAATAGTCTAATGCCTCTGATCTTTACAAATGTCTAACAAATACCAGTTTGGAAGAGAAAGCAATAAATCATAATGCATATAACATCACTAAAATATGTTGCCTCATCAAAGAAAATACTCATGTAATTTGAACATTTGCATTTTACACTTTGAGATGCAGTGGTCTGCTTGGTTTCAGAGGCAGACAGCTGGTGGAGTCACACACATAAGAATGCTTTCCCATTTAAATGGCAGTTGTCTTTCACAAGGACAGAGGCCATCAATGAGAAGCAGCAACGTTTATCTCTGCTTTGTCACACTGTAGCAAAGGTTGTATCTTTGTGGAAGAACTACAGTCCATAGAGGTATAGTGTCAGACATACGCTTGAGATACTCTTTGGAGTAGGCAGTATGTTAAAAAAGGCTTTTTGGCATGATCTCCCTATTGGGTTGGGGTTTCTTTTGCAAGCTTCAACTGAATCCTTAACGTTGATTTAACCCATTCATTGTGGGAACAAGAAGTAGAGGGCAAGACTTGATTATAAATCAGTAGTAATTCTTACTAACACTTATAAATTACAATTAAATTACATTTTAATTTAATTATAGTCTATAACTATGTATAATACAATTATACAAATACGTAGCTGCATATATAAATATTTATAAACTGTGCATTAAAAAGTGATGAAAGGAAGATCACTTCTCATGTTGCCCTTTTTCATGAATTGAAAAGGAAACTTAGACAAGCTAAAGTGAAATTGTTGGGAAGAAAGAGATGAACATTATTATGAGCAAAGAGACTCTAACTGTCCGCTTTTAGATTAAATCAAAGAATAGGTTCATCATTTTTCCCTGTGGCAATTTAATTCACATTTTGCACTGTTCAGGTAGGAGCATATTAATGGCAAATTACAGAAAGCAGTCATTGTAATGCAGTGAATAGCTAATTCCATTGTTAAAACGTATCAGTGATTCTCAGTCAAGGATAAATGACAGTGCCTTTTCTATGCATAAGGAAAAATCCTTAGTGCAGTCAGGAAACTGATCAAACTTAAAGATACTCTATCTTCTAACAACTGACATCCTCAACTGAATAGCTCATGCCCGCTGCTTCTGCAAGACAGGCCCGTTAAAAAAAATACAAATTCATAAAGGATCAGCCCTGCTGATGGTTTTGTTCATTTGTCAGTACTCTGGGTGTATGTTTTTTTCACCAGTTTCCCAGTACTTTTAGTAAAATTATCCTAACACCTTAGCGACTGTGGGATCGACCAAGCAATCTGCAATTCATCTGCATCAAAATCCTCTGAGGGAGGAGAGAATTTAAAAGATTAAAACCAACTGAACAAAAAACTTCACCATCCCTATAAAAATCAGGGAAAAATCAAAAACTCAGATTTTTTGGAAGCAAAGCAATTTCAGGGCAATGAGCTTTGTTTACCTACAGTTTCCTGCTCTTCTCCAGTGCTGGAATCAGTGAAACATACTGAGTAAACTTCAGGCTCACAAAGACAAGGAAAACTAAAAGCCTTTGTCTAGTTCCTCTGTGAGTCTGCTGCATTTGACTCTGAAAAAGAAAGGGAGAACAGTGGCAAAAGGAGGCAAGAAAGCTTATTTTGCCTCCTGGATTCAAGCATTATTTAGCATTAAGCACAGAACAGTCCTTCAGATGATAGAAATCAACTGTTCCAGTCACCAAAGATATCTTTCCAATGAGGTATTAATTCTGGCAAAGTTACAACCTTCAGGAATTATAAATATTTTCTTCTCATTGTGATGTTACTACTTTTACAATACTAAGGCACTATATACATGTATATTTTTAATCCCTATGAGTTAACAAAAGCTTAAACTTCTAAATCTTCACAGCCAGTTGCAGTCTTTTCTTTCTCTTCACTGTCTTTTTGATAGATTCCCAGAAGCTCTGACTACATATGCAGAGAAAATGAAGAGATGTTGAACAGGTACTTTTCTCATGCAATGCTTCTGCACAACAAATGCAGGTTTGTCTGAGACAAATCAACCACTTGACATCTTGAGATGTGTTAATAACAGTGAAGTGCAGTCCACAGCTAATGGCAAATTTTCTATTTCTAAGCAATCTCCTTTCCTTGTCTTTATCATCGCTTGTTTCCATTCTTTTGACTTTCTGAAAATGGTCTATTTAGTTGCATCTCAATAGTAATTAAAAAAAAAAAAAATGGTGAGGGGAGACCTAAAATTTGGGCTTGAAAAAGTTTCACCTGAAATTTGGGCTTGAAAAAGTTTCACTATTGCTCTATTGGCTTCACAGTTACACGCACAGGTAGGGACAAAATACCTTAGGAAATTTTCCTGTTGGCATGGCAACTTTATATAATATATCTGTCAATTAGTAAAAGGGGTTAAATATTCTTCCTTGACAATAAGGTGTTAATAGAAAAGGTGTTGGAGCATTATCATACTAAGAGAAATGGGGACAAAAAATCTTTCTGTAATGCAGCTAGAGCTGGTGTTTCCATCTATTCTGCTATGAAAAATAAACTCATGCTGGAGTGGAGGGTTTGCAGATTTTCAGGTAAATATCAGGTAAGGTCACAGAAATTACCTTGAGGATAATCTCATGGGTTGTTTGTTTATGTCTTTCTAGCTGTGACAGGTCAAACTTGCTTAAGTTGAAGAGTCAGATATATAGGATAGACTGGTGTCTTTGTTTTTGACTTCCACTTTCACATCTTGAAGATGGAGTTTGAAAATTTGTTTTCTTTCTCTGTTGAAGATTCTTCCACAAGAGACTGGTTCACTCTTTTGTTCTTGAGGCAAAAAGAAGGAAATTATTGCAGATCTAAGTGCTAACAATAATTCCCCTCTTTCCTGAGAATCTGCCAAACCTCATCCCTCATACAGGACCCTTGATATCTGTCATACTCTCCCACAACTAAAGCATCTCTCCAGTGTCTTTATGCACTCAGACTGTAAAATCCTCACAGAACCAGCTTTCTTACCTGATTTTGAGTTTTATATGGTGTAGGTTTTAGTTATTGCTGTAAACAGCCTCTGAGTATGGTTTACCATACAGATACCTCCATGTCTACTGTACAGTATTCACAATTCCCTGTTAAATTTATCATCCCTTGTTTTGTCATATTATTCTACAGAAGTTCCTGTTTAAATTCAATGTGATTATTCACCAAAAAAAGGGTACTCTAGCATAAGTAAAGATTTGTAGACTTTGACAACAGCAATTAGAGCAGCACATTTACTGATGCAAAGAGAGCTGTATGCATTGCATGGACACTACTGTGCCATGCCATTTCACATAACCTGCTTCCAGCTGGCTTCAGTAACTCCAAGACAATCTTCATTTATCACGTTGTTGAGCACCTAAGGAATCTGAACGTGCACAAGTCCATGGGGCCTGATGAGATCCTGAGGGAACTGGCAGATGAAATTGCCAAACCACTGTCCATCATACTTAAAAGGTCATGGCAGACTGGCGAAGTTCCTGCTGACTGGAGAAGGGCAAACATAACACCCATCTTCAAGAAGGGAAAAATAGATGACCCTGGGAACTACAGACCAGTCAGTCTCAACTCTGTGCCTGACAAGATCATGGAGCAGATCCTGCTGAAGGCTCTGCTAAGGCAAATGGAAAACAAAGCAGAGGTGATTGGTGGTAACCAGCAATGGCTTCACCAAGGGCAGATCTTGCCTGACAAATTTAGTGGCTTTTCATGAAGAAGTCACAGCAACAGTGGACAAGGGAAGGGCAACTGACATCATTTAGCTGGACCTGAGTAAGGCATTTGACTCTGCCCCACATGACATCCTGGTCACCAAGCTGGAAAAACATGGACTTGATGGGTGGAGCACTGCTGGATAAGGAATTGGCTGGATGGTCGCACACAGAGAGTGGTGATCAACGGCACAATGTCCACCTGGAGACCAGTGACAAGTGGCATCCCTCAGGGGTCAGTGCTGGGACCAGTGCTGTTTAACATCTTTGTCAGTGACATGGGCAGAGGAATTGAGTGCACCCTCAGCAAGTTTGCAGATNTTTAAACTGGATGTTAGGAGGAAGTTCTTTCCAGTGAGAGTGGTGAGACACTGGCACAGGTTGCCCAGGGAGGCTGTGGCTGCTCCCTCCCTGGAGGTGTTCAAGGCCAGGTTGGACGAGGCCTTGAGCAACCTGTTCTAGTGGGAGGGGTCCCTGCCTACAATGGGGGGTTGGAACTAAATGATCCTTGAGGTCCCTTCCAACCTTACCATTCTATGATTCTTTGATTCATTTAGTTGTCTGACTGTCAGAAGGGGAAAAAAACCTGAAAAACAAAACACAAACCCACAACAAAACAACACAACTTGTGCAGAACAATTTATGCAGAAAAGTTGCAATGCAAACTGCAGTCTTCCTTTACTGTGTATTACAGTTGCCTGTACCATTTATAGGCATATACATAAAATAGTTTGCACTGTGTCTACAGTCCTTGCCTAGCCTTTTTATAAGTAATTTTGAAAACTGGAAAGAAAAAATTAAGTCAGTTCTTTGCTGGCAGTTTCTATGTAATTCACCTTAAACATCACCCATCACAGATTGCTCCCGCTGCAAGGTCAATCACCAGTGAAAGGCTGTGGGATTCAACACTGGGTCATTTGTATATATTATTAATTTTGCTCGTTAATCTTTCATTGCATAGTGTGGAGAACTGGGTTGGGCCAAATATAACAAAGATTTTTAAAACTTTTTTAAGTAGCTGAGGTTTCAAGATGAAAATACCCATCTGGAGCCCTGAATCTTCTCGACTTTAGTGCTGGGCAAGTTAGCTATTATTTCAATCTACTAAATCATGGGCAATGACAAGCCACAGACAAAATCTCCATGTGGCTGCATATGTATGAGAGCTGAAGGAAGGGCATTTGCTTGGGTTGAATCTTGAGCACCCATGCATGGCCAGCTTCTGCAGCTGCCTCCAACCCTGGGGAGAGATTTCCTGCCCTGGTTGAGTCACTTGGCACAGAACCATGTGAAAGGAGAATTTAATCTGCTAGTTGATTAATTGAATCTCAAGAGTGAGGCTGAACACCTATGTTTAGATGTGTAGCCAAGGGACCAGATCTGTCAGGATCTGAAATTTCCCATTTAAGATAATTCTTGGGAAATTCTGAAAGTCAAGACATTCCTTTCTATGGCTATGAAGAGTTGATATCCATCCACTGGAGATGTAGAAGGGACTGAAGTCTAGATATGAAACAGAAAAGTTTAAATTGGAAAAATAGTGCTTTTTCCCCCCTATTTTATGTAATTTGAAATCTAACCCAGTCCTTTAAAATTCCAAACAACTGGCAGGTCTGGCTAGACTATGCACATTCATACTCATTCATACTCTTTCTCCTCTTCAATTGGTGAAGACCTCTCTGTTAAAAGAACTTTTCCATAAAAAATTGAGCTGCTACCCGAAGATTTCCTTTTCCTTTTTCCTCTTTCTCTCTCTCTTTTTTTTTTTTAAATAGGAATTTTCTGTTCTCAGTCCAGAGATCAGAGATATTTCACCATCCATCTTCAATGTCTAATAGTAATGATTGACAATAGGAGTAGTAATAATGATAGTAGTAACATTTTACTAGTAACATTTTACTTTTAGCTAATGAGATATGGTTTTCCCCTAGAAATTTTATTGCTCCAGGTCATATACATTTGTTGCTAAAATAAATATATTACATAAAAATATTGTTGGCAGTTTTATGTTTCTAGAAATTCTGTTTAAATGGAATTGTTGTTAAGAACCAAAGTTATTTCACTGTATTTTAGCTCCTGGTACAACACCTCATGATATCCTGTTAAACATTACATTGCTAAGTATGCATCATTTAACACAAATATTGCTACTTAGGTGGTTGGGAAGATTTTTAGTGATGCATATATCAACATGATACTGGCATTTCTGAAGCTATTATGTTGCATTATCTCAAGAAATAGAACACAATGAAATTACTTATTTTCCACAGATTTGAGGTGTATTTTTTAAAAGTCCTAATAACGCTACACAAAGTGGGAGTTTATTCCTTTTTTTTTCTCTCTCTTTTTTTTTTTCCCCCCCAAGAAACAATCAAATATTTCAAACACACAGTAGGAAGCTTTGATGTGAACAGAAATGTTTTTTATTTCATAATTCTGTTGTTGAATTCAGCAGAACTTCACTCATTTTTTCACGGAATGTCAGGGGCTGGAAGGGACCTCAAAAAATCATCCAGTCCATCCCCCCTGCCAGAGCAGGATCACCTATTCCAGATCACACAGGAATGCATCCAGATGGGTTTTGAATATCTCGAGAGGGAGTCTCCACAACCCTCCCTGGGCATACTGTTCCTTTCTTTCCTACTTATATGAAATGATGTGAGTAGTGCTGATCCAAGCTCAGGACTGCCTGCTTCCTGGGCAAGTCTCCATCCATGACTTTATTTGCCCCCATTTCAGCAAATTCTCCACTAAGTGGAGAGGGCCATCTTTTGGAGAAAGAAATGGGAGTTACTACAAGAGCTCTACCTGCACTTCAAAAGGTGTTCTTGCCGCCACCACTGTGAAATGACAGGGCTAAAAATAGTATTCTGAGGAAATTTACAATTTATTTATATAAAGTGGCACAATTTTTAAATTTCTGGGCCCAGATTATCATAGATCATCAGACTTTTGAATTCACAGTATCACAGTATCACAGTATAAGCAAGGTTGGAAGAGACCTCAAAGATCATCAAGTCCAACCCACTACCACAGACCTCAAGACTAGACCATGGCACCAAGTGCCACGTCCAAACTCTCCTTGAACACCTCCAGGGACGGTGACTCCACCACCTCCCCGGGCAGCACATTCCAGCAGCAAATGACTCTCTCGGTGAAGAACTTTCTCCTCACCTCGAGCCTAAACTTCCCCTGGCACAACTTGAGACTGTGTCCTCTTGTTCTGGTGCTGGTTGCCTGAGAGAAGAAAGCAACCTCCTGCTGGCCACAACCACCCTTCAGGTAGTTGTAGACAGTTGTACTCAAGTAAAACATTACATTCGCTTCTCCACAAAAAAACAAAACAAGTCCACTCAGTATCTTCAGTACAGCTTACTTACGGCCTGCAAACTGACACATATTTTATACCTGGCTATTTGGATCAGATAAAAAAAAGCAAGTCACTAAGCCTATTTCCCAGGCTACTCCAACTTTAAAACTAATATTAATATTAATAATAATAATACTTTTTAAACGTTTCTTTCCCCAAAAGTTTGTTCTCCCATCACAACTGCATGTAACAATTTGCAGTGCAGGGAGACCTCTCCACCACTAAGTCAGTCAACAGTTCAAGGGGCTAGAGGTCATGAAGTCTCAAAGCGAGGGGTTTGAAAAGGGACAACAAATTTGGTAGGTTAACATCACAAACCAGGTGCCTTTAGAGCAACTGAAACATATAAATGACTCACCTGTCCTTTATGGTAAAGGAAACTGCCTAGTCTCCTTCCAGATTTTCTCATCTTAAAGTTCATCATTCTGTGGAAAATAGCAAACTTTTAAAGAGGCATAATTGCAGTTGCCCAATTTAAATTCAGATACTTATTTGTGCTGGTTTGAGGCTAATTGGAATATTTTAATAGAGAAAATTATATTATAGGCTGTGAAAAGGAAACAATGGTGATGTTTACTTCACTCATAGGCTTGCTGAGATGGATAAAACTAAGAACATAAACAGAGATAAGACAGTTGTCTCTTGGGCTGTTAGCAACTTTTGGCTTCCCTCTTTCTGCTGAGTAATTTCACCAACCCCTTTCCTTCTACCCCCCCTTGGCCGATCCTCCAAGCTCACCTTGCGCATAAGGCAAACCTTGGGGTAAGGTATAGGGGTGGGGAGAAGGTGGAAGGGAGGTTGGAAGCCCCTCCTGGGGTCTCTGATTTCTAGGAGGGGTGTTGTGTTTCTGTATTACCTTTAACTTGTATATTTCTGTAAATATTCCTGTATATTGTGTATATATCTGCTTGTATATTGTGCTAAGCTGTAAATAGAGCTTCAGTCCTTAACTTCCAGCCAGCTGAGTTCTAGTCTGGGTCATTTTACAAAGTGTGGGGGGGCAGGGAACTCCCAAACCATCACATTATTAAAAATGGAGAATTCTTTTAACATTTTTTTTGTTTCTCAAAATGTGTTGTTTTGGGTCAGTGCTGGCACCAGTGCTGTTTAACATCTTTGTCAGTGACATGGACAGAGGAATTGAGTGCACCCTCAGCAAGTTTGCAGATGACACCAAGCTGTGTGGCACGGTTGACTTGCTAGAGGGCAGGGATCCATCCAGAGGGACCTGGACATGCTGGAGAGGTGGGCCCAAGCCAACCTCATGAAATTCAACAAGGCCAAGTGTAAGGTAGGCACAATCCCAAGCACAAATACAGGGTGGGTGGTGAATGGCTGGAGAGCATCCCTGAGGAATTTTGTTTGATTTGGTTTGGGTTTGGTTTGTTTTTTTAATGCCCTTTGTCTTTATTTAAAAAATGAGCCTGGGAAATTTTCAAGGCAGATCCTCTTTTGTAAACAAAGTTATTAGAAGCTAAACATGAGGTTTATAATGGAATTTGGCTGAACTGGAAAAGATTTATGCATGTAATTAATTATGAAGGCTGAAACATGGCTCTATAGAAAACAGAACCGGGGTGGGGGAAAAAAAATAGGTAAAAGAAGAGAAAAACAAATTTGTTTGATAAGCTGAAAATAACAACAGCTTAGCCACCAAGTTAAGCAAGCAAGAAGGTTAAATATCGCAACAGGAAAAAGCTGGATGAACTACTAGACAATTTTAGCTGAGTCCTTAGGGAATATATAAAAAGGCTATGTCAGGTAAAAATAACTTCTTCACAGAGGAGGAAGTACTTCAGAGAAAACAATGGAAGGAAAAAAAGAAAGAAGGCACAAATACCCTTTTCGGCTTCCTTTAGCAAGCAGGAGAATACGACCCTGGGTTCAGGTTCTACTTTGCTGCGGAGTGGAAGGCAATCACCTTGACACATAGACAGAAAAGTCAAAAGTGCTTTCTCCCCTCACCTCTGGATCATTATATTCGCAGATACCTTTCAGACTCAAGGTACTCAAATCTGACAACAGAGTAACAAAGAGTATTGCTCAGAAAATAGAAAAGCATTGATTGGAAAAGAGCCTTGGCATGTGACAGAAATAAAGGGGGGAGGGTGCATTTAGGATAAATTAGTTGCATATTTAGAATTCTGAACCCAGTCAACAGCTCTCTAATACAAGAAAAGAAAATTGGGGGTGTGGGTGTTGAAATTTAAAAGGAATCCTATTAGTCCTAAGGAAGTAACAGTTTGGAAGAGTTGTTTCTGCAGGAAAAGCTCTTTCTTCATAGTGGACTATCCATATAATATAATTACCCATATTACAGCAGAAGAGAGAGTTTTAATTTTACATAGAGGTGGACAATACATGTAAGTCTTTAATTAGTGGGTTATTGCCAGATGGAGACCTTCCCAGATGACTCTTCAATGGTTTCTTCAAAGTGATAGCTTTCATGCTATTGTGATGGATCTGAAGTATAACTGTTAACATTATTAAAGAGTCGCAAGCATGGTACAAGCCCCGTGGTTGTCAGAAATGCTGTCGAGAGCAACGCAGAGCCTTGGTTCCTAGAGAAAACCTTCCAAAACTGTCTGACAGGTAGCAAGCTTAAATTCACAAGTATTTGCCCCTGTGGTACTGATGTTAGTGCTGATGTGCTCTCTCAGGACATGGACAGATACCTGGCTCTTAGCTTATTTAAAGTCTTCAACAGAGTGTTTTGGAGAGTCATCTTCATGTGCCTCTAACAAGTGTTCCCACTGCAGCCAGCAGAAATGGTCTTCATCCGTCTGAGCTGGAAACCTCAGTAGGCTGAAATTACACAGAATCATAGAGTCATAGAATCAGTCAGGGTTGGAAGGCACCACAAGGATCGTCTAGTTCCAACCCCCCCCTCCCATGGGCTGGGACACCTCGCACTAGATCAGGCGGTCTAGAGTCTCATCCAGCCTGACCTTAAACACCTTCAGGGATGGGGCTTCCATCACCTCCCTGGGCAACCTGTTTCAGCGTCTCACCACCCTCATGGTGAAGAACTTCTTCCTAACATCCTGCCTGAATCTACCCATTTCTGGCTTTATTCCATTGCCCCTAGTCCTATCACTACCTGACATCCTAAAAAGTCCCTCCTCATGAAAATATCCAAGTCCTTTAAACAAGGAATTTTTACTTAGCTTTTTAAACAACTTGCTCACCTGCAGCTTCAGCACTCAGAGAATAACTGGCAGAGAACCATGCTTAAAATATTGTGCTGAAATATCACCATGACATAAGCTGGTTTGATGCAGGAAAATAGAATGATTGGTAAAAATGAATGGAAAAAAAAATGAAAAGAAAAGGTAAAAGAAAAGAAAATAAAAGAAAGGGTGGGAAAATAGGGAGAGGTTTCACTGATTTCCTGTGAAGATATTTGAATAATTTTTTTCAGTGTGGCTGTCGCAAAGTCAGTTGGCACAGCCTCCATTAATACTTTCCTGCAATGACATATTGAACAAAAGCACTCACAGGGTCCTTAATGTGCATATTTTAAGACAGAGAACATTATATAAACCTGAATAAATTGCCATGAAGAATCTTTACTAATTTACTTAAAAATAATAGCAAAGCTTTCTGAATACCATTTCTTTATGGCTGATGAGCAAAGCCTACACACAGTCTTTACAAAAAGCTGCTAGCACTCTACAGTGTTCTTGTGAGCTAATTACTGAACTATTACAGCATAGATTAACTCCCAGAGTTTATTCTAATTTTTGCGTCTCATACTCATTGTTTAGCCTGGTGAAGAGGAGGCTCAGGGGAGACCTTATTGCTGTCTACAACTACCTGAAGGGTGGCTGTGGCCAGCAGGAGGTTGCTTTCTTCTCTCAGGCAACCAGCACCAGAACAAGAGGACACAGTCTCAAGCTGTGCCAGGGGAAGTTTAGGCTCGAGGTGAGGAGAAAGTTCTTCACTGAGAGAGTCATTTGCTACTGGAATGGGCTGCCCAGGGAGGTGGTGGAGTCACCGTCCCTGGAGGTGTTTGAGGTGGGTTTGGACGTGGCACTTGGTGCCATGGTCTAGTCTTGAGGTCTGTGGTAATGGGTTGGACTTGGGGATCTTTGAGGTCTCGTCCACCCTTGCTTATACTGTGATACTCCTCCTTCTCACTTGGTAGGTTTTTGTCCCATTTGTATGCTTTGTTCATTTATATGAGCATCCAATGGGAATGCATATTCTGATCAGCAAACCCATAGCTTGTTCCTGTGCTCACTAAGAAGGATTATTACTGTATTTATTGCCAGGAAGAATGATTGCTCTTTCCATACAATTATTGGAATCCACTGAAAACATGTAGTGTTTACAGTCAGTGATATTCAGGGGCCAGAGAGTCAACAGCTTTGGCTAATACATAACAGTCAATCATTGAGATACAAGCAGCCATGTTCAGCTTGGTGAAGGAAAAACTACATGACAAGAAAATCATTCTGGTTTCCTATTATCAAGCAGATGCAGGTATTTTTCACGGCATCTGGTGAAAGGCTGTTTAGGAGCAGGCTGTACGTCACTTCTTCACGGCATTTATTAAGCGGTTTGTCAGATGGTGTTGCGCCGTAGCACTACCCCAGCATGATCCGCTTTGGATTTCCAACTGCACGTCGCAGATGTAATGAAAAGGACAATATTCTGCAGTGAAGCAGACACAGGTCCTAATGAAATGTGGCACATTAATTTCTGAGCAATAAAATTATATAATCCCAGTGGATTTATGTTTCCAATTTAAGTGCCCTGAGTAGGACAAGAGACAGTCACTGCTGTGAAATGTCTGTTTACTCCACGTGTTGCTTGCGGCGAGGTTTCTCTTCAAGTTATTGTCTCTAGGAGTAACCTCCTTGAAAAAAACAGCAACTCATGTGTTATGGTGACAGACAGACAGCTAGCTGTGCAAAGCCTAAACCTAACTGCTCAGTCTGACAAAACCCCTGGAAGGAAATATGAGTAATTCATGCCTTGTCTTGTTCTCAAACTGATTAGTGCTGGTCACGGATACATTTAATTTTGTTTTCTAGAGAATTAAATTCGAATACCTCTAATTAAACAATTTCCAACATTTTAAGCTGGGTGCATCTGCAGCCTTATTTGTGGTACTGCCATCAAGCCGTCAGCTGCCTCGCTTTACACCAGGTTTATTCTGAACCATGAAACACAATTGAGAAAAAGAAGTGATTCATTCCCATTTGAGGTTGAATGTACAGTGAGCATGAATGATATTACCATGAATAAGCTTAACATTTTATCTCTCTGTTGAAAAAGACCCCCCCAGCCAGCAGTCTTGAACCATTTTGCTGGATAGCGGTTCAGTTGTCAGCACTTTGCAGACCAAAGCATGGATGCACCTGAAAGTGCAGACAGTGCATTCAGCTTTACAATACAAGCCATGCAATTGTTCTGGACCTTCTTACACCCAGGCAATACAATTCCCTCTGTTATGAGGCCAAAGCTCTTCTCAGGTAGAGGAAGAAAATCCAAGCGATGTCACTTGTTGAAGCAAGGGTGAAGAGAGCTAGTGCAGCAGCAGGACAGGTTTGCACTGCCAGGATGACAGGTAGCTGCATCTGGGAATAACAAACCATAGCATCAAATTCCCCTGATCTGTGTGAGTGGAGGGGCACCTGTGTGACACTTGCCTGAGCTAGCAAAGAATAGGGATTCACTTAAAGTACAATTGGGGCTAACAGTTTCTGAGATGTATGGGGCTGGACAGCTTGGAGCACAGGCAGGGAGAGCTTGCAGTAGAAAATTAGCCTGGACACAGATTTGCAGCAGGCCCAGATCTCCCTGGTAACCAGATGAAACTTTACTGATGTTAGTTAAATGTAGGCTGATTTTATCCCCCAGCATCCTAAAGATAGCTGCAGATCCCAGCAACAGAGTGGGGCTTTGAGCCTTCCATCACTTTGCAAGTTAGTTATCACCTTTTCCCATCTCCTGTTTTAAAAACAAGGGAAGAGAAGCATTTTTTTATTTTTCACTTGAAGTCTTTTTGTCTGAGCTGGTTACCACTGTGCTGAGTGTGGCAGGTTTTCCTCAGGCACTATGATTCCCATATTAACTTGCCTTTTGTTAATGGCTTGTGGTACATTACTGTGATAGAAATGTGAGTACTACACATAAAGCAGCAGCTTCATCCAGGGTATGACAGTGAAGTAATGTTTCAAGGTGACATGCCAGGTTACTTAGGTTACATATTTATAATCACACTGTGTACAGTTCCGGAGCCCCCAATACAAGAACACATCAAACTGTTTGAGCAAGTCCAGAGGAGAGCCACAAAGATGCTCAGAGGGCTGGAGCATCTCTGCTATGAGGACAGGCTACGAGAGTTGGGGCTCTTCAGCCTGGAGAAGAGAAGGCTCCCAGGAGACCTTATAGTAGCCTTCCAGTATCTGAAGGGGGCCTACAGGAAGGCTGGGGAGGGATTATTTACAGGGTCTTGTAATGACAGAACAAAGGGTAATGAGTTTAAACTGGGAGAGGGGAGAAGATTTAAACTGGATGTTAGGAAAAAGTTCTTTAGAGTGAGGGTAGTGAGACACTGAAACAGGTTGCCCAGGGAGGTTGTGGCTGCTCTCTCCCTGGAGGTGTTCAAGGCTAGTTTAGATGAGGTCTTGGGTGACCTGTTCTAGTGGGAGATGTCCCTGTCTATGGTAGGAGGATGCTCTTTGAGGTCACTACCAGCCTAAACCATTCTATGATTTTTGACTTAATGTTTTCCCAGCACCAGTATGAAGCAGTATTTAAAATGCCATGCAAGACTCCTGGGCAACTGTAAGAGTATTCAGCTGTTAAGTGTCATCTCTCATAAAATCCACCAACCTTCCCTTTGCAGTTTGAACTGGTTACAAGTCTTCAAACTTATTTTGAAAGCTTCTCAGAATATTTCTTATTTTCCTATGTATTAGAGTGGAAATTTAATCTAGGCATTTAAAGCATTGTGCAATGAAAGCAGAATTACTCTGTCGACATAGTGAGGTTTACTTGTCAGAAATAATAGCATAGGGAAAAGGGTTGTTTGGAAGATACACTGTAAAGAAATACAGATGTAAATTGACAGAAAAGATNTATATATATATATATATATATGTATATATATATATAAAGCTATCAATCTATCAATAGGTATGACATATGAGATCATAGGCTGCTTCATGGATGTTATCTAAAGAAGCCCAGCTGAAGCTGGAGCAAAAGTGTATTAATCATTCACATTCAGCCACAGATCAATATTCTGGAAAAAACTTTCATCTTTTCTTTAGAAGTAACGTTCAGATATCTTCCAGCCTGCTTGATGTCTGCAAAATCTCCTAAGATACTAGCAAGGATTAGTCTTTGTCTCTTTTGCTTTAAACTCATGATGTACAATATAATAATATTATCCACTGACAACCCTATATTAAATATTTGCTTATTAATTATGAATGGAAACATGAGACCTGTGAAGCCTAACAGCCCAAGATTAAAGTGCCAGATTGTGTAACTCCTTGGGATGCAGGCTGCAGCTTGATCCAAGTGTCTGTAATTCAGGTGAGGAGTCTGAAATTTGTAAAATGGCTAAAAAAATGTGGGGAAAAACCTTGACATATTCAAATTAAAATTATCTGCTTTTCTCCCACAGAAGAAACACTCAGGAACAAACACTTACAGATCTCCATGTTTACTGTTGAATAACTACAGTTGAGTCTCTCTCAAGAGAGACTCAGATATTCAGAACCCACCTGGACTCATTCCTGTGTGATCTGCTCTGCAGGGAGGTGGACTGGATGATCAAATTTTGAGGTCCTTTCCAGCCCCTGATGTTCTGTGATTCTGCTGCTTCTATTACTGTCATTCAGCATGCCTGAAAATCAGATCCATGGTACTGATTATTTTAAAAGCATTTAGCAGATCCATTCATTGCCTCTTAACAAAAAATAAATAACTTTTTTTTTTTTTTTACCATTTAACAGATGGAAGATTTGAAATAGAAAGGAAAACAGATCCAGAGAGGAATGCTTCTAAGTGAAAAATGTGGAACACAACTATTCTGTAATAATATTAACTGGGGGAAAATAATATAACTGTGGGGAAAATTGTGTTGTATATTTTGCTGAAGTTCAAGACATTATTTCAGCTGAAAACAAGAAAGTAAATACATTAGTTTGGCTCAGACACACATTAAGAATGAGAAAGTTTGTTTCACTTGTGCCAGGTTTAAGCCCTAGCTGGATACACATACAAAATCATTCCCTCTCCCATGGAAGGAAGATGTTTTTCATAGAATGAATTAGGCTGGACCTCCTCTACTCCAAACTCCCTGCCATGGGAGGGGATGCCTCTCAACTACACTCAGCTGGTCACAGGTTCATCCAACCTGGCCTTGAACACGCTCAGGGAGAAGTTATCCACAACCTCCTTGGGCAACCTATTCCACAGTCTGGTAATGAAAAATCTCTTTCTAAGACCTGGTTTAAACCTACTCTCCCTCAGCTTAAAACCATTCCCCCTTGTTCTGTTGCTGGACACCCTTATGAAAAGTCCCTTTCCACCTGCAGGAGCCTTTCAGGTATTGGAAGGCAGCCATAAGGTCCCCTCAGCAACTTCTCTTTTTATTTCCCATAAGACTGATTTCAATTGTTCTGTCTTTTGTACTGCTTGGTTCTCAACAGAGTTGAATATTCTTGTCTAGAATTGATATTTTGTGCCTTGCTTGGTTTGGCCTCTTCAAATACACTTTCTTTTCTTTGTTAGCCTTTTGGACAGCCACTCTTGATCTTGATATGTTGCCTCTTGCCAGATGTGACCCTGACAGATCCCCAGTCCAATTAAGTCAAATATAATTCTCACTTTCAAAAAATTCACAAGTTATCTTCCTTTTACTCATCATACCTACCTGGGGAAGGATGTTTTCTCTGGCAGCAGCCTGCCATGAGAGGGTCAATGCAACTGCTGTGGAGCATCTTCCTCCTGTCTGCAGCATCACAGCTCAAACCAGCAGGAGCAAATGTCCATCAAGTTCCTGTTTGAAAATGTCCTTTGCTAAGAAGCCAAGGAAAAACCCCTTGGGCTGCTGGGTTGGTGCAGTTAGCAACCTGATCAATAATACAGCACTTTTTTCTCGTTGTGCTCCAACTTTTTCGCTCTGCTCTGTACTGCAGCAAGCAGCCTGGAGACCTAGATCATACCTAAGGACTCCAAATGTTTCAGTAATAAAAATACCAAGAATTATTTATAGTAAACATCACTCAGCCAAAAATAAATGTGCTGAAGTAGACAGGAGGAAGGAAGGCAAGAAGCCTTGAGTTTTCCTGATATCTGTACATCATTCCAATCTGTCTCTCTTTAATGATTTATCCTATGTGGTCTACTGCCACCCATCAAAGTGGCACCTTGTCCCATACAAAAGAGCTCCAGCAGTCAAATTAAACCATTAAGAAATAATTCTGTAACAATTCTCTAGAAATCCTCTGAGGACAGACTGAGAGAGTTGGGGCTCTTCAGCCTGGAGAAGAGAAGGCTTCCAGGAGACCTTAGAGTAGCCTTCCAGTATCTGAAGGGGACCTACAGGAAGGCTGGGGAGGGACTACTTACAAGGTCTTGCAATGACAGGACAAGGGGGAATGGGTTTAAACTGGCAGAGGGAAGATTTAAACTGGATGTTAGGAGGAAGTTCTTTCCAGTGAGGGTGGTGAGGCACTGGAACAGGTTGCTCAGGGAGGTTGTGGCTGCTCCCCCCCTGGAGGGGGTCAAGGCCAGGCTGAACGAGGCCTTGAGTAACCTGTACTAGCGGGAGGTGTCCCTGCCTATGGCAGGGGGTTGGAACTAGATGATCCTTGAGGTCTCCTTCCAACCTTACCATTCTATGATTTTATGATTCAGCTTGTTACAACTGTGCTGTTAGAAAAGACACCTCTTTGTAACACGTATTGATTTCAAAGCTTCATTTGCAAGACAATCAAAAAGTAGGTCAGAAAAGCACCATATTTCTAGAGATAATGGAGAATGTTCTTTGACTAAAATTAGTTTTTTACTGCTCTGTCACTACTTCCTTTTATACATGCCCCATGGCACCTACTGTCAAACTAATACGGCCATTCAACATTTCATTGCTTAATTGTAAATTTTTAAATGAGATAATTTATTTTTATTACTGATCAATCAAGCAGAATTTATAGCTTGCATTTCCCAATTCCATCCCCAAACCACGCTTACCCCCCCAAGGTAAAATAACTTGAAATGGGTATAAAAATTGAATTAAATCAATATGTTTTTATTCTGCTCCAGCTCTTTTCCCTACTGTTCTACAATTAAAATTCTATGAGGAATATAGTGTTGTAGAAATAAATCTTAACGGTGCTTAATCACACAAGATTCAAAGAAATAAATCACTAGAAACTGTGAAACATCTTCTTCCAACCAATGCATAAAGGAAATGTTAACTCTCCAGATGAATGGATAGTTCTGTAAAAATATTTCTCTTATTTTAAAATGCAAAAATTAAGTTTCGTGTCATATTCACCAGGTGTGAAATTAAGTAGTTGAGCTACTGCACTTGGTATACCTTGAATTACAGGCAGTTGTGCCTATGTATAAATTACTTCCTAAGCCAACTCATAGAATTTACCATCTCTACCACTCAGTGATTCCCTTCTGCCTCACCAGTGGGACTGTCAGTCCTGTACTCACAGGATGCAGAACAAAAGTACTCTTCTACAGTCTAATCTACACAGAATTTACAACTGCTAAAGACCTGCTGTGGCAGGAACAAACCACACCCCAACAAGTATCAACAGCCCAGGCTTGCTAGAAGCTAAAAAAGATCAGCTCAGTGCCCCCAGATATTAGTTGGCCTCTCTGGGCCAGAATTCCTTCTGCTGCTTGGAGGACTTGGCCCTCCTAATTAATAAATTGACCACAGGCAGACTCAGACAGGCCATAAATGGAGTCCTGCTATGCAGAAATGGGTTCTCTCCACACACAGGCATCCTGGCAGCCAGATCTCCAGGGACCTCATCTAAAGAGTCCTCACCCCCTCTTTGGTGAGCGCATATGTATATATCTACCTGGACTTCAGCAAAGCCTTTGACGCCGTCCGCCACAACAAGCTCCTGGCAAAGTTGACAGCTTGTGGCTTGGGCAGATTCACCCTGATATGGGTCAAGAGCTGGCTGGAGGGCCAGGCCCAGAGAGTGGTGGTGAATGGTGCCACATCCAGTTGGCAGCTGTCACCAGTGGTGTCCCCCAGGGATCAGTGCTGGGCCCAGTCCTGTTCAATATCTTTATTGATGATCTGGACCAGGGGATTGAGTCCAGCATCAGTAAGTTTGCAGATGACACCAAGTTAGGAGCAGGTGTGAATCTGTTGGAGGGTAGGAGGGCCCTGCAGAGGGACCTTGACAAGCTGGATGGGTGGGCAGAGGCCAATGGGATGAGATTTAGCAAGGCTAAGTGCCGAGTTCTACGCTTTGGCCACATCAATCCAAAGCAGCACTACAGGCTGGGAACAGAGTGGCTGGGGAGCAGCCAGGCAGAAAGGGACCTGGGGATACTGGTAGACAGTAGGCTGAACATGAGCCAGCAGTGTGCCCAGGTGGGCAGGAGAGCCAATGGCATCCTGGCCTGGATCAGGAACAATGTGGCCAGCAGGACAAGGGAGGTTATTCTTCCCCTGCACTCAGCACTGGTCAGGCCACACCTTGAGTCCTGTGTCCAGTTCTGGGGCCCTCAGTTCAAGAGAGATATTGAGGTACTGGAACGTGCCCAGAGAAGGGCGATGAAGATGGTGAGGGACCTGGAGCACAGCCCTGTGAGGAGAGGCTGAGGGAGTTGGGGGTGTTTAGCCTGGAGAGGAGGATGCTCAGGGGAGACCTCATTGCTGTCTACAACTACCTGAAAAGAAGTAGTAACCAGGTGGGGGTCAGTCTCTTCTCCCAGGCAACCAGTAACAGAACTAGGGGGACACAGTCTCAAGTTGTGCCAGGGGAGGTCTAGGCTGGATATTAGGAGGAAGTTCTTCACAGAGTGATTGGCACTGGAATGGGCTGCCCAGGGAGGTGGTGGAGTCACCATCCCTGGAGGTGTTCAAGAAAAGACTGGATAAGGCACTTAGTGCCATGGTCTAGTTGATTGGATGGGGCTGGGGGATAGGTTGGACTGGATGATCTTGGAGGTCTCTTCCAACCTGGTTAATTCTATGATTCTATTCTATGATTCTATCCTGGGTACCCACAGTGAGATTTTTCCTTTTCCAAGTGAATGTGTGCACATTTAGGTTCATCTCTCTTCAAATAGTTTTACTAGCCATGTATCAGTATTTTCCCAACTGGCATCTGAATCTGTAATTTTCAGGTGGCTGTTGCTGTCTTTGCCTATTCTGGTGTCAGTGCATAGGCTGGGCCTGTCCTGTCTGCTAGCTGCACAGAGGAAGCTGAAGGTCTGGAGGCAGAAGCATTTGAGCTCATGGAGTGCTCCTGGTCTCGGCAGCACTTACAAGGAACATTCAGGGCTGGGAGATTGGCATTGACAGTGAAGGCAAACAAAGAGAACTTGTGACTTCCTTCAGCCCCCATGCAGGATGGCATGCAAGCCTTGTTAACCTGTAGACACCTGCAAAATATTATTGAAATCAGTGGGGTTTTTTCTTCAGATTTGTATGGAACTGCTAAAGATTTGTATCAAGTTTGTGTTGAAATCCTTGTTACTTTGAGACTGTAATCATACAAGCAGTAAAGCAGGTGAATAGTAAGATTGGAAAGACAAATGCTGGAGGAATGCAACATATAACGTCCCAAATTGGCCCTTCTGCATGAGCGGAGGACTGAGGGAGCCAAAAGTCTGCTGTTACATTTTTATAACAGATGTACAACAATGAGGATGATATTGTAGGAGTCAAAATCAGCAAATCAAATACCCACATTTAAGAGGGATGTGGAAGGAAAGTGGTTTAGGAAATTGATTCCAACCTTGATCTATTAATCTGACCTTGATCCATTGCTCTGAAAGAATAATTAAAAACATGAAGGTAAATAGTAAATAGATGAAATAGCAACAGGAATGGACATAAAAAGATATAGAATCATAGAATCATAGAATGGTAAGGTTGGAAGGGACCTCAAAGATCATCTAGTTCCAACCCCCTGCCATAGGCAGGGACACCTCCCACTAGTACAGCTCACTCAAGGCCTGGTCCAACCCGGCCTTGAACCCTGGAGCAGCCACAACCTCCCTGGGCAACCTGTTCCAGTGTCTTACCACCCTCAGTGTAAAGAACTTCCTCCTAATATCCAGTTTAAATCTCCCCTCTGCCAGTTTAAACTCACTACCCCTCCTTCTGTCATTGCAAGACCTTATAAATAGTCCCTCCCCAGCCTTCCTGTAGGCCCCCTTCAGATTCTGGAAGGCTACTATAAGGTCTCCTGGAAGCCTTCTCTTCTCCAGACTGAAGAGCCCCAACTCTCTCAGCCTGTCCTCATAGGAGTGTGGTAGTCAGGGCCTGGTGGCCGGAAGATATCGTGTTGTACTGAAAGATAGGGTCCCTCCTCTAATAGCCTTTGGCCAATAATGGTCAGTTATGATGCAAGCAGACGGAACTGACGTAGCAAACTTTGGCTATATAATGCTATGCTGCTTATCAATAAACGCCATTTGCCATCCACCACATTGGTGTCTGTGAGCTGATGGACCGAGCGGCCGAGGTCGGCCGTCATACCGTTCCTGAACCAGGTCACCGCACCTTCAACCGAAGGCAACATAGGAGAGCTGCTGCAGCCCTCTGATCATCTTTGTGGCCCTTCTCTGGACCTGCTCCCACACTTCCATGTCCTTCCTGTGCTGGGGATATAGCCAGAGAAATCAAACCCTTTTTTCACTAAGTTAGGTGTTTGAATACAGTAACTCATCTGTGTCTGAATCTCATGGAGCATTTGATGTGACTCTACAAGAATTAATAAAAATAAAAAAACAAACAAATCACAGTTGGAAACTGTGGGAAGCAGTTAAAAAACAGCAAAAGATGAGGTAGCAAAAGGAAAGCATAAAATGAGAAGGCTGAAAGTGAATTTGCAAAGGACAGGTTCCCTGACAATCATCTGGTTATATTATGCTTTTCTTTGACCTGCATCTATTTCATCAGCATAAAAATAAGAGGTTTGATGACGATACAAAGGTGAGAGGCATCATTAATACTGATATAATCACTGTGCTATACTGACTGTACATCCCTGAGGAGAGAGATCATAGATTTGGGGATTAAAGTGCAGGTTCAAGCACAAGTTGATCAACACTGCACATTCCTGCTGTAAAACGGACCTTATCAGCTCAAAATGGCAAAAGTGATAAAGATCTGGGAATACCAGCTCTAGGAAGATCTGCAGTATTAGTGGATTATAGACTGACTATGAACCACAACTCCATCAGCCCTGATAGTCTCACCTATCAGGTAGTGAACTGACAGAGAAGCACAGATAGGGCATCCTCTGTAGGACAGGCTGACAGTAGAGGCGAGTTTACACAGGAAATTGTACAGAAAGGGATATTAGAATGGTCTGAGGCATGAAGGTATCACCTGAAAATGGAAGACAAAAGAGCCTTCTCCCACTTTTTTAGCGCAAGAAAATTCAGACTCAACGAGGACATGATTGTCTAAAGAATAATTAACATAAACAATAAGGAAACTCAAACCCACAGCCTCCTAACCTGAAAAAAAATCATGCTGGCAAATGAACAAATTTATATTATTTTTCTTACTATTGGTTAAAAAAACCCCACAATTTCCTGAAAAGTAAAGCAGTAAGACTTTGTCACAGACTTCCCATCGTAGTGGAAGTAAACAAGTTCTACTTTTAACAGACTGCTTGAGTTGTTTATAAAAAAGATTGCATCACAGGCTTGTCTGGATTTAGGGATTTAAGAACTCCATGTTAGCCCTGTGTGTCTCAACAACAGTACTGTGAGATAGATAGATGGATAGGTAGATGGATGGATAGATAGATAGATAGATGGATAGATAGATAGATAGAGGGATAGATAGATGGATAGATAGATGTGCTACAATCCACCTGCTTATCAGACCACCAGGTATGGCTCAGCATTTAATGTGATATTTAAATAAGGATGTCACCACATGCAGAACATGCCAGGAAAGTGCAAAGCAAACTAACATGTGGAAAATGCCAATAATTATTTGCTTCATCATTTAAGAGTGAGTGAAGCAAAGAAGAACATCCTGCCTTATGAACTACAAATTATTCACTTGTCTTCTGGCACAAAGCTGTAGTGGTTTTCTTTAGAGAGAGTTTTGTTATTTCAACAAAAGGAGCCCTGGAAGGGGACTACAAGAAAACAAAGAAGCAACTTTTTACAAGGGCTTGTAGGGATATGTGGCGGGGCACACCCAAGTCCCTGCCCCACCGAAGGTTTGAATGAGGTGTGAAACTGTTCTGCTCCCCGCCCCACCTCTGGGGAATGTGAAAGGAGTAGGTGTCAAGTACCTACTCCACCCCCGCAGGCTTGAACGGGGGAGAGCAAATTGCCCCAGCATATATATATGGCAATGGGACACATTATCTAGAGACTTGGAGACTTGGAGGGACTTGGAGCAGACTGCTGGAGACTNCTAGAAATTCATTACAATAAGGGTGATGAAACACTGGCACTGGTTGCCCAGGGAGGTCATGGATTTCCCTTCCCTGGAGGTGTTCAAGGCCAGGTTGGGTGAGGCCTTGAGCAACCTGGTCTAGTGGAAGGTGTCCCTGGCAGTGCCAAGAAGCTTGGAACTAGGTGATCCTCAAGATTCCTTCCCATCCAAACCATTCTATGAATCTATGTAGATGTAAGTATCTGCTGCACGCTGCGTAGACATGATTAGAAATAGGAATGCTGGTAGGCTGGATTTTGCATTTTTATTTCTGTAATTGCAGGTTAACACAATTTACAGGACATCTGTTTATATAGGCAACATGATGCTGCCAAGCAATTTACAGCTGAGAGGTGGCTGTTTGGCCACGATTCCATGGGCAGTGCTTTGGAAATATGGCTGGATTTCTATGAGCTTTGTGCAAGTGAATTGAATCAATAATTCTTAGCACTCAAACATTATAACAACTTGGAGTAAACTGGGTTTTGCAAAATGTGGAAGATATAGCAGTTACAGAGGAGTTAGTAAGGTCATTCTTTGGAAGCATGAGTACCTGGAAAGCCCAGACAGAACAGGTTCTTCTAAGGTAGGTAATTACTTTCCATTATTAGGTGACAAAAAGCAGAATTGCTCTCATTTCCTACCTGTTGATGTACTCTGAATTATCCTCTGATTCAAGGAAGTTAAGAAGATATCATTTACTGTTGGCTAGCTGACTCAATGAAGAGTGGTATGAAAAAACATGTACTGCAATTTTGGACAAAATTCTTTTGGATGGGATCTTTTTGGTTTGGGTTTGTTTTTTTTTTTTCTTTCCCTTAAGACTCAACAAAACCTTTTCTTCTGCCAGAGTTGCTGTCTAAATATCATGTGGTTGTTTTGCCCAGGGAATGGGGCCACAGGGACCTAACAATTTTTTTTGTTTGTTTGCATAATACATCTTCACATCATTAAAGTCTGCTATTGCAAAATACATTGTCTAAAATTCTGTGGGTTGAAATGTATCTGCCTAGCAAGAAACACTTCCATACTGCAACTTGTGTTACTAAAAATATTAGTAATAAAATTTACCAGAAAATAAGGAAGTGCTATTACAGAATCATAGAATCACTAAGGTTGGAAAAGACCTCCAAGATCATTGAGTCCAACCATAAGCCAACTAACACGACACTGAAACTGTATCCTGAAGCAGCACATCTTCACACTTCTTGAACACCTCCAGGGATGGTGACTGCACCACTTTCCTGGACAGCCTGTTCCAATCCCTCATATCACCACTCTTACAGTAGAGAAGTTTTTCCTGATATCCAACCTAAGTCTCCCCTGGCACAACACCAGCCCATTTCCTCTCATTATATTGCTAGTTGCTTGGGAGAAGAGGCCAGCACTGCCATTTCCTCTCATTATATTGCTAGTTACTTGGTAGAGGAGACCAACACTGCCATTTCCTCTCATTATATTGCTAGTTACTTGGTAGAGGAGACTAACACTGGCCTCATTACAACCTCCTTTCAGTTAGTTGTAGAGAGCAATAAGCCTTCTTCAAACTAAACAACC
This sequence comes from Ramphastos sulfuratus, assembly GCA_013399055.1. NCBI lineage: Eukaryota > Metazoa > Chordata > Aves > Piciformes > Ramphastidae > Ramphastos > Ramphastos sulfuratus. The sequence goes on from WBNM01013563.1 coordinate 49,605, forward strand.
CCCATTCCCTCAGCTGCTCCTCACATGACATGATCAGGTTGGTCAAGTAGGACTTGCCTTTCATGAAGCTCTGCTGGCTGGGCCTGATCTCACATGCCATGTAAGTAGACTCAAGATGAACTGCTCCATAATCTTCCTTGAGGTCAGGCTGAAGTCAAGCTATTATATTAATAAAAAAGAATCAAAATCAAATACACAGCATCTATTCATATTACACGTGGAAGATAAATACACACATTTAAATCAAATAATTTCATAGCAATTTTGAACACATACACAATGTCAGCACTGGTAGCCTTTGGGATTAAAAAGAATAACATCTTGGAAATGGTAGCATTGTAGATTATCCCAGAACAAACAGTTCAGATGAATTCTGAAGTCTGGCAGCTGTTGATGCTGTCTGACATATTTTCCCTTTAAATCTGGCATTTTGTTATGTTATATTATATATTAAAGTTTATAGAAACAGATGGAATGAAAAACAAAGAAAAGGTATCCTAAAATCTTGTGTAACAGGCCTTAAAGGATTTGCATGATTTTGATATTAAGTTTCCTTTTCAATGAAAGTATCTGGGACCTCTGGGAAATTAAAAAGTCATATTTCTGAGGGTTTTGTAATGCCTTTTGACATTTAGACTGAATAAGTGTATAACACAGTAGTTTAGCAGAAAGTAATCAACTGTTGGCTTCAAATAAAACTCCAACCTCAGGCTCATTTTTATTCACAGATTTTCTAGGCTATATATAGAATTTTCCTCCAAGGGCAATTCTTGTAAGCTTAATGTTTTCAGCCTTGAGCTCACTTTTTTTCCACATTGTATGATACTACTGTTGCACTTCCTCCAATTACCTGCTGACATTCCGCACCTCTTCAAGTGAAGTCTGACTGCAGAATGAATAAGGATTTAGCCAGAACATTTCTTGGATGATTTGTTGGCATGTACATCTGAGGACTGACTGTTTTAAGTTAGAATGGCATTCCTTACCTTGGGACAAGACAGTCTCAGGAAGAGGCATTCAGGAAATTATGACAATGCTGTCTATATTAAGAGTGTACTGAGATAACTGGTTCCAGGGGAACCTTGTCAAGGATGAAATATCAGAGATGCCCAAAACACCAAACATACATCCTTAAAGATTAACACAGTCAGCAAAGTTCCCCAAATTGCCTCATTATAATACATAATATCATTATAATGTAAAACCCCACATCTCCTATCTAAGGAAGCCCCTACCTGAATAAGCCTCTTACCCTCTGAGCATGTGTAGTGAATTTAAAAGTAGCTTTATCTTTAAGATGAAGCAAGAAATAAACTAACCAATGGCTAGTTAACAGGCATTGACATTAGGCATAGATAGTATATTTTACTGTATAAATGTCTGCCACAAATTCCACCCAAGGTGCTAATTTTGTGGAATTATTACCTTGCACCCTTTTCTATGCAAAACTGGAGCAAACCCAGTATCTCAATTTTGTGTGCAGAACTGTGGCAAACCCAGTATCTCAGCTCTCTGTGTGCAGAACTGGAGCAAACCCAGTATCTCGGCTCTGTGTGCAGAACTGGAGCAAACCCAGTATCTCAGCTCTCTGTGTGCAGAACTGGAGCAAACCCAGTATCTCGGCTCTGTGTGCAGAACTGGAGCAAACCCAGTATCTCAGCTCTCTGTGTGCAGAACTGGAGCAAACCCAGTATCTCGGCTCTGTGTGCAGAACTGGAGCAAACCCAGTATCTCAGCTCTCTGTGTGCAGAACTGGAGCAAACCCAGTATCTCGGCTCTGTGTGCAGAACTGGAGCAAACCCAGTATCTCAGCTCTCTGTGTGCAGAACTGGAGCAAACCCAGTATCTCGGCTCTGTGTGCAGAACTGGAGCAAACCCAGTATCTCAGCTCTGTGTGACAACTATTTTTTGGCACACCAGGTAAAGAATCCAGTACAAAAATATCTTTGGTTGGAGCAGTATCTCTGTCAGCAGTGAATTTTCTTGACAATTTCAAATCTTTAATGCTTTGCTCCTTTTTAATTTATTTGTTTTAACAGCTGGCAATAAACTTGGATCAAAAAAAAAAAAAAAGGGTGATTTTTCCCCTGATCATTGATCTTTTGTTCATAAATACAAACTTTTTATGTCACTGGGAAAGCAGGGTGTGATTGCTCAGTTTGCTGTAAGAATTGAATCTACTTGGTCCCTAAGTTAACCTAGCAATCAAGCATTTACTTAATTGATTTGAGTGGAAAGTGACTTTTGTATTTTATCAAATAATGAATACATTTGATAAACATTTGATAGCTTATTTGATAAACAGTTTAGATGACACTCTGCAGAGGGACTTATGAAAAGTCCCCACAGGACTAGCCCCCACAGGACTAGTCCCCACCATGTCTAGCCACAGGACATGGTGGGGATTTAAGCTGTGGGACACTAAGTTTAACCTAGATCTTAGGATTTACAGTACGAGGATGGTGAGTCTCTGGAATAGGTTGCCCAGAGTGGTTGTGGATGCCCCCTTCCTGGAGGTGTTTAAGGCCAGACTGGATGAGGCCTCGAGCTACCAAGTCTGTTTGAGAGGTATCCCTGCCCATGGCAGGGTGGTTGGAGTAGATGGTCTCTGAGGGCCCTTCTGACCTAAACCATTCTATGATTCTATGCTTCTTGGCACATCACAGCAATGCCATCTAAGGCAGCATTATTTGAGAGAAAGTTTTCATGCCTGTGTTTTTCACAAGTGTTCAGGATTGAAAACACTGGGAAATTCACTAGTCCTCACACAGAGGCTGTCTTTTTGCTGTTAGCAAAATTCTAATGAAATAGGTGTTTCTTACAGTGTTTTTTTTTCTATGCAATTTAAAACAGAGTCTGCAACTGCTTCAAACTCAGTAGGAGAGGCAGTTAATGGCAGAATTTCACATTCTGGACCACACAAAAGAACAAGACATTAATGGAGAAAATTAGTGCCCGGTTTGGTAAATCATTACTGCTAATGCATATGCAAGTACATCCTTTCTGGTTTTTGAAATTAACCTGAGATGAAAGGGTCAAATTTCACATTAGTGATTCTACTCCAATGTAGCTGTCAATAACAGATAAAATAACTGAATTTCAAGATTCAGCGAGAACATGAAAATAGTCAGTTGATGAGTAATTTATTTTAACAGTTTATACAAAATAGCTTGGAATAGTGATTATTATAATTTGCACTTGCGTTTCATTTGTCAGTTGAGGATTTCAAAGACCTTTGCAAACATTATAATAAATCTTTTCAAACAGCAGCTAAGCTTCACAACACCCACTGAAGCAGGTAGGTTGTAGGAAGCGGCTAGTGATGTGGGTTTGGGAGTTCCCCGCCCCCCCACACTTTGGAAAATGACCCAGGCTAAAACTCAGTCGGCTGGAAGTTTAGATGAAGCTCTATTTACAGCTCAGCACAATGTACAAGCAGATATATACACTATATACAGCAATATTTACAGAAATATACAAGGTAAAGGTAATACAGAAACACAACACCCCTCCCAGAAATCAGAGACCCCAGGAGGGGCTCCCAACCACCCTTCCACCTTCTCCCCACCCCTATACCTTACCCCAAGGTTTTGAGGATCGGCCAGAGGAGGAGTTAGAAGAAAAGTGATTAGTGAAATTAATTTGTCGGAGAGAAGAAGCCAGAAGTTGCAGGGTAGCCCCAGACACTGTACCCCAGAGCCCGACTGTGACTGCGACAAGCCCCAAGTGGCTAATCTTTTGTTTTGAGTACTTATTCCTAAACATCACAGCA
>WBNM01013563.1:64189-100328 GCA_013399055.1 Ramphastos sulfuratus
CTGGAGATAACACAGATTATCCAGAGAGCCAGGACCAGGTCAGAGCTTGTCTGCCTCCTTTCTCCAGCACCTAGAAGCCTGGGGAAACTCCAAAGCCTCTAACAGCTACCAACAGCAACCCTGCCACGAGCTTTGGGTACTGTCAGGTAATATTTTTGTGAGTAAATACTTAAAGCCTCTTATAATCATTAATTGCCTTCTGCCATAAGCAGAAAGGAGCTCCTTGCATCCGTCTAGTGAGCAAGTGGTGTAGTGACCACAAGCAGTTCACTAAACGCAAAGCCTTCTCTACCAGTTTAATTAAGTTCAATTAATGTATATATTTACTAGTTATTCCTAGATCCTGTTATAACCTGTATATAAAGTTTCCATAAGTGATGCATAGAACCTATTATTATTATTATTAAATTGGTGATCGGGGTGCTGCAAATTCTGAATATTGAATATTAATAAACTATATTAATTTTTTAAAATATCATCTTACAGTAATTAATTACCCCTCCACTACAAGGACACAGTAGCAACATTGTAGAAAAAGAAGCTTCACAGAGAGAAAGGGAAGGGTGTTATTTACTCCTTGCAAGTTTTTTCCTAAAATGACACATATCTCTGAAACCCAGAGGACATTTATTGCAAATGTAGCGAATGCATTTGTAAGCACCAAGGGTAATAAATATTGCAAATTAAGTTGAATAATGGCCACACTGTCTATTTAATTTCTACATGAGAGGCACACATGGGACTTAATGTAAGCCAGTATTTATAATTAAATATATGGCATGAGTCTCATTCAAACTTAGAATTGCAGAAATGTCACAAACACATTAATTTACAGTTACTGCCCGAGGAACAAACAAAAAAACCAAAAAAACCCCAAAAAATCATTGCAAACAACCAATGTTCATGGAATTTATAATGAATATCTTAATCACAAACCTGCTTTATTTCAAGTTATGATTTTATTTTCTTGTAAGAAGATCTTGGGATTTAAAAGGCTAAAGGAGAAAAGTAATGCAGTACAACAGTTACTAGAAAAATCCCACTTGCTGTATTTTTAACTACATTGTTCCAAATATAATACAGCCTGCACAAACCTTCAAAATATTTTTATATGTAATGTCAAAATGGAATTACAATTTCTGGTGAAGAACAGGTGACAGGACAGAAAAAAAGGCAGTCATTGCCATAAATAAGCATAAATAACTATAACCTAAAACGAGTTCTGAGCTGTTGACATGTATACAACTGAGTATACAATGTGTACAGCTGAGTTTCTAACATTTTAGGTGACTGTAAATGGAGAACATAAAAACTGTAGATCTACTGTTCCAACCAGCTACTTATGTTAAGTAGATGTGTGACAAGGTTCACTTCAGCTTCTTGTGGAAGCCAAACATAAGCAAACATAAGTAGCCACTGTGGCAGGCACATTAATTAAATCTTTGTATTCTTTTCTCAATAATTAATAAAATATTAATAAGAAATAGAGGAAATCAGATGTTAAGCAAAGATCTAGTGATTTTATTTATTACATTAGTCAAAGCTGTAAGTCATTGAATTTCCTTTAAGCGTGGATTTTTGTAGGCTACTAAGTCCACGAATGTATACCACGATCTTTAGATTCCCAACAAGCTATGCAAGGATAGTGAATGGGGACTAAGGTTCCTTAAGTGGGTAATTCTTGGTTCAGATATGAAGCACATTAGACAAAAGATATATTTTCTGCTCAGCTGATTTTCACACCCAGGACTTTAGCAGTTCTTTGAAGATAATAGATGTCCAGTATCAGTGCTGTAGTCCAGCACTCTTCCAAGAACAAAGCTATCCACATTTGCTAAGCAGCACTGAAAACATTCTGTTGTCCCTTTTCTTTCATAGTATTTACTCTTTACTAAGCTTTTGTTCAGATTGTCTTCTTCATAGAATCATAGAATGGTAAGGTTGGAAGGGACCTCAAGGATCATCTAGTTCCAAGCCCCTGCCATAGGCAGGGACACCTCCCACTAGTACAGATGATGTATACTAGATGATGATAGCTCAGAGATTAAAACAACAACCACCTGGAAAAAGCTCATATGAGAAGACTGTACAATCAAAAGGAAACAAGAAAAGCATACCTAATGAAAAAAAATCTAAAATCTGCAGCACAAAATTAATGCAGATCACCTAAGTCATAAAAACAATGGTCCTCCAAATCCAATTTTCAGAAAATGAAGAAATATTTTTTCTTACACTTTAAAAACACAGTAATTGATGCAGATATTGAAGTTAGTACTTCTATTCTTGTTCCTAAATCCTAAATTACTTTTATTCCTGAACATGTCCTGGCTTGCCCAAACATGTTTTTCTGCTCTCCCTCTCCCTGTTTTGGGGAGAAGCAATGGTGGGAAAGAGGACAAAGGACCTGGAGACACTGAGACTTGTTTTGCTGATGTTAGCATCCTGTGGTAAACAAGGTACACACACTTGGCTTGTGCCTGCCTCATGCAAGGCCTATGTTTTCCCCAAATTTGGGTAAAGCAAGCCTGTGGCTTCACTTAATGTGGTCAGGCTTGGCTAAATGCCATTCTGATTGGCTATTCTGTGTCCAAAGGCCCATTAGTCTTGGGCTGTATTGATAAAGGAGATGAGCAGGTGACACAACCTGCTCTGCCATTGTATTCATGCTTGCTTCCTGCTGCCTGCTGCCATTGCTCTCTGCTCCTGGCAGTTTTGTGCCTCACTGCCTTACTGCATTCTGCCATGCCATGCTGAGCTATAAGTTAGCTCTGCCACATAATAATAGGAAGCCCTGATACTTTGGGCCTGAACTGCCTGGAAACTGCTTGGAGTTTACCAGGAAGAGGCTCTAAATACCTCCATGTGATAGGCCTGCATAGCCAGCATGACATCCATTCCAAGACTGCACATTACAAGACATCCTGCACCTGCCAAGACGAGGAGTCCTGGAAGGGACACACAGATCATCCAGAGGGGCCAGGATAAGGTCAGAGATTGTCTGCCTCTTTCCCCAGCAGCCTGTAAAGCCTGGGAAGAATTACAAGCCTCAGCAGCTGACAAGGCANATACAAGGTAAAGGTAATACAGAAACACAACACCCCTCCCAGAAATCAGAGACCCCAGGAGGGGCTCCCAACCACCCTTCCACCTTCTCCCCACCCCTATACCTTACCCCAAGGTTTTGCCTTACACGCAAGGTGAATTTGAAGGACCAGCCAGGGGTGTTAGAAGGAAAAGTGGTTAGTGAGGTTACTCAGCAGAGAGGAGAAGCCAGCAGCTAGACCGCCTGAGACACTGTGCCCCAGAGACTGACTTATCTATGTTTTGAGTTCTTTTTTCTTAAACATCTCAGCAAGCCTATGAGTGAAGTAGACATCACCATTGTTTCCTTTTCACAGTCTATAATATAATTTTCTCTATTAAAATATTCCAATTAGCTTCAAACCAGCACACATAATTGCAGAGGAAACAAGGTGTGTGTCTAGGAGATGCATTTCAATATACACACTATATAAAAAGCCTTGCATGTATCATGGAAATAGGAGTTACATTGGAAAAGATAGTAATAAGGAACCTGATAAAGACTTTCCTATTGATAAAACAACAACAACAAAAAAAAAAACCCACCTTGTTATTTTAACATAACAAGAAGAAGTCATGTTTAAAAAGGAGAGCTGACAATCCACTTCATTCTAATAGAAGTCTGACAGTGTTCAGCACTGCTTAGAAAGACACAGTAGCAAATATCAGAGTCACCATTCTGCCCTTTTCATAATGGACAAATCTACTCCAGGCCATTTGCTGCTCAGTGTAAAATAGCTCAGATTTTTGTCAGCAGTTGCTGGTAGTGAAACAATACAGGAAGCAAGAGATGTTAAAACTTCAGAGTAATTTATGCATATGCTCCAGCTGGATCCCTCAAACAGATGAAAGAATTCCTTACTAGAAAGGCAAAAACAGGTTTTGTGAATCTCTGCTCACCTGAAATAGGTGATTTAAAATCCAAGGTTGTTCATAACACATCCATGCCTCTGGCTCCTTCTGTGTACTAAAGCTGAAGGACCTGTACGCTGTGTTCCATGACAGAACATGTTGGTGTGTTCTTTCATCAGGCAAGTTATAGGAAGTTTCCCTTTCAGTGGGAACTTTGAACATCTAGGGATTTTTTTTTTAAGGTGTACACATGTATGGATGTACATAGATGAGTGTATGCATATAAAATAAATCTAGAGAGTGAGATAGATAAAGATTTATATCCATTAATTCCTGTACATGCATATACTTTTAGTTTTTTTGTATACATATCTATTTATAGCTCAGGATAACAGCCTTTACTTGAAGAAATCTAGCCCATACAGACAAGTGAGCCAACATTCATTAATGATATTCCCTCAAACAGCTTTGGTTATCAAAGCTTGTCAGAGTTTCAGTGCCTTCCCAACCATAAAGGCATGCACAGTCAATCTTCCTAGGACTCAGGGTCTGAGAGCTAATGAAATTTGACAACTGATTGCTGTCAGATGCAGGTTTGAATTTGGAAACACAGTTACCTCTTTCCCTTTCAAAGCAGAGGTCAGTCCAGTCAACATGACTGTACTGCCGTACTTTGCAATTTAATCTGAGAGGTTGCAGGAGATCCTGCTCTTTAGAAAAACATAACACAGCAGGAGCAAAATCTGCAGATGAAGAAGACATACATTGACTAACAACTGGTCACATGAGCCAGGTGGAAATATGAACATAGCCTTTCTCCATGCAGACAAAGGTGATTTCTTTTGTAAGCTGATTACCTGTGGTTGAAGGTGCAACCACAATACTCAGCTGCAATGCCTTCATTTCTTAACTCCATGCCTTTTTCCCCATGGTAAATATTTGTGTCAAGAATGTCCATAGTTCATACTATGCTAAAGATTCAGGGACAATAGAGTTCTATACTTCATCTGGTGCACTGAAGATTGTTTATATTTGATAGAGCTGGGACAAATTGCTCCAGCAGGAAAATCTAGCCATTTATTTGTAAGCTCTAACAACCATTTTTCCAATTGTACAGTTAGCTCATTAGGGTCTGCTTACCTAAAAAATGGAACTACTGTAACTTACTGTGCAGATATCTGCAAACAGAAATCTCTGTCTTTCAATTAGATGGGCAGACATGAAGATACAATGATTTATGTCCTTTCTCTATTCCTTAACTTGTTAGAGTTGAATAAATGGACATTAAGCAGTAAGGTGGAAATATATCAGCTTGGCATGTGCCCTGAACTTAGTTTTAGCAATTAAACATTGCTTAAAGAAGATATAATATTAACATTTAGAAACTGTAACTAGTGGGGTCCCACAGGGGTCGGTACTGGACCGGTTCTGTTCAATGTATTCATCAATGACCTGGATGAGGACACAGAATGCACTGTCAGCAAGTTTGCTGATGACACCAAACTGGGTACAGTGGCTGCCACACCAGTAGGCTGTGCTGCCATTCAGCGAGACTTGGACAGGCCAGGGGGTTGGGCAGGAAGAAGCTTAATGAAATTCAACAAGGGCAAATGTGGAGTCTTGCATCTGGGAAAGAACAACACCAGGTATCTGTACACGTTGGGGACTGACCTGTTGGAAGGCAGTGAAGGGGAAAAGGATCTGGAGGTCCTAGTTGATGGGAGGTTGACCATGAGCCAGCAATGTGCTCTTGTGGCCAGAAGGACCAATGCCATTCTGGGGTGTATTAGAAGGAATGTGGCTAGCAGGTCGAGAGAGGTTCTCCTGCCCCTCTACTCTGCCCTGGTGAGGCCACATCTGGAGTACTGTGTCCAGTTCTGGGCCCCCCAGGTCAAGAGTGGCATAGAACTGCTTGAGAGAGTACAGCACAGAGCCACAAAGATGATTAAGGGAATGAAACATCTCTGTTATGAGGATAGACTGAGGGAGCTGGGGCTCTTTAGCTTGGAGAAGAGGAGACTGAGAGGTGACCTTATCAATGTTTATAAATATGTAGAGGGTGAGTGCCAGGAGAATGAGACCAGGCTCTGCTTGGTGATGCCTGATGGCAGGACAAGGGGCAATGGGGGGAAGCTCAGGCATAGGAAGCTTCGTTTAAACATGAGGAGGAATTTTTTTCCCTGTGAGGGTGACATAACACTGGAACAGGCTGCCTGGGGGGGGTTGTCTCCCTCTCTGGAGATATTCAAAACCTGCCTGGATTTGTTCCTGTGTGATCTGAATAGATGATCCTGCTCTGGCAGGTGGAGGTGGACTGGATGATCTTTAGAGGTCCCTTCCAGCCCCTAACATTCTGTGATTCTGTGTGGTTCTGTGGAAAGTAATTTTGTTGGATAACACAGAATAGTTCCAAAAGCCTCTTGAGGAAAGATAATAAAGGATATCAACAAGGCCTGTGACAGAGAAAGACCAAATCCCAGGTTTCTCAAGATTGCTTGAGGTAGTAAATCAGAACACTGATGTGAGAAAAGGAAACTGGATTTTTACTATAAGCTCTCTCTGGATGAAAGGAGTGAAAGCAATGCAGCTCAACAACCCAGTGTCAGGCCTGCCTCTACTTGCTCACTCACCAGCATAAATCAGAATCACTCTGGGGAAGGATTTACAGTGCAATTTTATGCATGTAGCGAAAATTGTGCGTGCAAGGTAATAAGTATGCCATTTCTAAAAAGTTCTTCCTATCTTAGTTTTATTCTGATTCTGAAGAGGTACAACCTTCATCAACCCTGGAAGAAATGAGACTGTCCCTAAAAGCATGAGCATGTGATCTTTCTGGCCATATACAAAGTTGTTACAAAGCACTTATTTACTTAACTCTACACATTTCAGAGCTAACCTGGTAGTTTCCAAAGTTCATCTTTGAAAGCATTTAACATGATATCTGACTGATCCACTGTGCTGGTTTGAGGCTAATTGGAATATTTTAATGGAGAAAATTATATTATAGGCTGTGAAAAGGAAACAATGGTGATGTCTACTTCACTCATAGGCTTGCTGAGATGTCTAAGTACTCAAAACATAGATAAATCAGTCTCTCTGGGGCACAGTGTCTCAGGCGGTCTAGCTTCTGGCTTTCTCCTCTCTGCTGAGTAATTTCACTAACCACTTTTCTTCTAACCCTCCTGGCTGATCCTCCAAACTCACCTTGCGCATAAGACAAACCTTGGGGTAAGGTATAGGGGTGGGGAGAAGGTGGAAGGGTGGTTGGGAGCCCCTCCTGGGGTCTCTGATTTCTGGGAGGGGTGCTGTGTTTCTGTATTACCTTTACCTTGTATATTTCTGTAAATATTCCTGTATATTGTGTATATCTCTGCTTGTATATTGTGCTAAGCTGTAAATAGAGCTTCAGTCCTTAACTTCCAGCTGGCTGAGTTCTAGTCTGGGTCACTTTACAAAGTGTGGGGGGTAGGGAACTCCCAAACCATCACATCCACATTGTGAGGTGGTGCATCTCAAGAACCATAAATGCCTTCATAAGCGTGATCCTCACCTCGCCAATGCCCAATACTGCCCCTTACAGCACAGCCCCACTGAAGCATCACCTCATTTGCTGTAGATGGGCTGGAGTCTGTAGATACATGAGGTCTGGGATGTATGAAGCAATTGCAGAAGTAAGACTCAGCAGCTGTTATGTCTCACAGAACAGCTATATCTTTATCACCATGACACCAGCGGCTGCCAGCGGTGTCAGGCTAAAGCCTGCTGCACCGAGTGCTTCTCATAATAAACAGAGCTCATATCCTGAAAGAGTGCCTTTTCAAAAAGCAGTACGTAACCAGAGGTAGATGTTAAAGGTGTAGAGAGAAATGAAATCACAGGCATCATCCTGAGATAGATCCCACAGGTCCTCATCAGTTTGTTGTGCCTACAGCAGAGCTGATGTGCTCCAGCATTGTGGCAGGGGGGCCTCAGAGGAACTCTGCCTCTCTGCTGTAGCCTGGGATGAACGAATTTCCACCTCAAGCCCTTCATAAAGATCCCAGCAGTGTGGCCACTCACCTTGGTACTAGGGCTAGGGCATGACCCTCTGCTGCACAAAAGTGTGTGAGAGGTTGTATTATACATCTCTGGCATCAAATGGTGAAATGCTCTTCTCTGCAGGTCAGTACTTAAACATATAATAGCCTCCAAAAATCCACATCAAATACATCCTAAATAATTACTACACTATCCACCAGCAGCTGCTTCATCTAGAATACTTAAAAAACATTTAAGGAAAGAATAGAGAAAGCTTTAACAATTTTTAAGGTTTTTATGCAATATTATTTTGTATATCTGACACTGAATTCAGTAAAACAAGATCTGCACAGCAAAAAAAAAATGTTTGAAGAGAAGATTAAGTTTTATCTTTTTTCCCTTTTCAGTGAGTTAAAAACCCAGCCTTTCTGATAGCCCTGCAGCAATGCTGCACCACCTAAAAATGTCACTTCAGGAAGCAGCCAAGTTTCATGCTTGAGCATTGTTGTGTTTGCAGGCCCAGGTTTCTCATTTCAATTTCCTTTTGGCATGTGGCTGCAAACTTTTGGATCTTTCACATGGTGGGAAGATAAAATCTCAGCAGTTTTTACCCTGGAGTAAGTTTGCTGAGTGGGAGCAAATAACTAGTGATCACAGCTTGGAAAGCAAAGAGCTGGTACCAGGCTTCCTTTCACTGGAGGGACACCAGATCAGAAAAAAAACAAAAGGATCAAAACACCTGCAAAATCTGCAAAGCAACTGGTCTCATGCTTTCCCTCCTCTTGCAGAGCAGACAACTGAGTCTGAAAAACACATGGAAACTGTATCCAATGTCTAGTGGCTATCTACTGTGTCTAGTAGCAAACAGTAATAGAATTTCACATGAATGAAATTGGGTGAACCTTCAGTTGCTTATGAACTTGCCCATATTTGGGGTAAATGCTGGCCATCACCTACAGGCCATAGAGACCAGCTGTTAAACAAGCTACAAAAGGTTTTATCAGCTCCATGATTTCAAATACACACATTGGCACAGATGTCAGGGGTATCTGGGAGCCCTGTGTGGCGAGTTAGGAACTTACCCTCCCACACACTGCTCTGCAATTCAAATTTGCCAGACCAGCTCAGACAGCTTGGAAGTAAAATAAAGCTATATTGTACAGCAAAACTAAACTTACAAACATATATACACAAGATATTTACAGGTATTTCAATGATATACCATTCAGAAATAATACAGAAATCCAATCTTCCCACACACCCCAGACAAAGAAAAGCCCAGAAGGGGCCAATGCCACCCTCTATCCCCCCAAAATAGAAAACAACCAGCAAATCCCAGATAGAAAACAACCAGCAAAGCTCAGCTGTCAAGCAAAGCTCTGGTCAGTCAAGGTTAGTGGCAGAGATTAGAGTGGAGCGAAGGGACAGTAAACAGATCCAGTGCCCAAAAGCAAAGAACAAAGTATTGTTTGCACTTTGGCTTTTTAGACCTCTTAGCAAACCAATGAACGATATAGACACTATCATTATTCTGTTACAACCAATGCCCTGCTCATCCAGATTCTGTACCAGTTTCTCTTATTAGAATGCGCCAACAAGCCTTAAATGACTACACCCTGTTAATAAGAACTGCAGGCTGGAGCAGTGACAGAGCCACAGGTGCCAACCACTCACCTCTCACTGCAGCACAGACTCACAGGGAGAATCATAGCATCATAGAACCAACCAGGTTGGAAGAGACCTCCAAGATTATCCAGTCCAACATCTGTTCTCTGCTGAGAGATCAATTTTGGTGTTGCTTTCTTCATGGATCTTCTTGACGTTGGCACCTCCTTTTCCTATGATGTTCTTGTGGAATTGTTTGAAGGTGAGGACAGAAGTAGAAAATCTGTTTTCAAACAGATCTGGCACCATCTTTTGCATGTACTTGGTGCACTCCTCCACCTCGGTTTTGGGACCTCTAAGTTGGACGATGTCTTGTGTGCAGGGTCTGGGAAGTTGATGATAACCTCTGGGAATTTCTCCCAAATTTCCCACATCTGCTCACCCTTCTGGCCAGTGATGGTCTGGTGGAATTTCTGCTCAATTATTAGGTCATAGAATCATAGAATGGTAAGGTTGGAAGGGACCTCAAGGATCATCTAGTTCCACCCCCCTGCCATAGGCAGGGACACCTCCCACGAGTACAGGTCACTCAAGGCCTCGTCCAACCTGGCCTTGAACACCTCCAGGGAGGGAGCAGCCACAACCTCCCTGGGCAACCTGTTCCAGCGTCTGACCAAAGGTCCTTGGTGCGTTCGTTTTCCATATGAGAAGCAAGCTCCAGCAGCTCTTTCTTGGCCTGTTGGGTGATAGGTTGGACTGCATGATCTTTGAGGTCTCTTCCAACCTGGTTGATTCTAAGATTCTGTTATTCTATGAACCTATCACCCAGCCCTATCCAGTCAAATAGATCATGGCACTAAGTGCCTCATCCAGTCTTTTCTTGAACACCTCCAGGGATGGTGACTCCACCATCTCCCTGGGCATCCTATTCCAATGGGAACTCACTCCACTGGGAGGGGAAGTAAAAGTGGGACAGTGACTGAGACCCTTCCTGCTGCGAGATATCTACTAAGTTCCAGGAATCTCAGCTTAGAGAAGAAAAGTGATTGGTGTCAGCTCAAGCAAGAGAAAACCTCATGTGTGTGGATAGCTGCTACCATTTTATTTAAAGGAGTGGCTCTCGAAATGACACACTTCAAGAGCAGTATTTTTCTGTATCAGTTATCTATCCCTCAATTTAAATAATCTTTTCTCAGTATATTTTCCAGTCAAATACATTATTTTGTTGTGAAGTGGAAGATAGCACAAGCCTAATACCTGCAATGCTAGCTGGAGATTGCTATCTCCATTTCCATTTGTGTTCAGAAAAAGGAGGGTGGGCATATGGTTAATCCAATCCAGGTGAGGCCAGAGCTAACTCAGTGCTGCATATCCTCCTTCTGGATGGGGATATGGGTAAGCCATGTCCCACCATACCTCTGTAGGTCTCACTGGGGCAGTGAGCTCCTCACAATAACTAAAATTCTGATTTTTTTTCCCCCAATCTTGTGTAGTGAAAAAAAATCCACCAATAAATGAAACTGATCAGACAGTCTCCTTCGATGCCAGCCAAAATTCCTTTCTATTGAGTTCATAGATGACAGGAAAGCTCCCCTTCAGCCAGAACATGAGCCAAGACATAAATGTCTCTTCAGAGCACCTGGGATTGCTTAGTTTTACTTTTCTGTTTCTTATCTGTGGGAGACATGATTATGCAGTGTGCACCTTCAATTTCTGCATTTAATTATTAAGCAAACCCAATAACTTGGAAGAAAGTGATATAGGCCTATTATCTTATAATTTGTTAATGGTGTTAAATTATTGGCAAAGTGTATCTACCCCACTCTTTGACAAATATGTACTATAGCTAATTAACTCAGGGAAAACAAAGAGTACCCCTCAGGCACCCAGTCTTCAGCCTCACATGCCTGATACAATAACACTTTTCTCATTTAGAAACATAAAACAATCCTAAGGTCCAGGTGATGTGTCTGGATACAGGATACACTCTGAGTAAGTGCTGAGATAGGTTTACACACCATTCCTGGGCAGTTCGTTTTGAACTGGTCACGTTATTTAATAAAATATCATTTCTGCAATTTCCTCTAATCCTTTACATTGATATTAAAAGTTGAGGATTAACAAAGTCTATCTTTGAAAAAAAATAACAAAATTAAGGGAACCATCAATGCCTTTTCTGTAGGCTTTTGGCAATATCAGCAGGTTTTCCAGGTCAAGACACAATTTTAAGAACTCAGAATCTTCTTTTGGCTGCGATTTTAAAATTTCACCTCATTCAAAAATGTCACTTTTTCACTTAAATCACTGCCTCGAGGGTTTACAAACCTACAGATATAAATTTATTCCTTTTTAAGCAGAATACGGAATTTGAATATATTGCTTCACGTTAAAATATGTAAAGGCTTAACTAGATGGCATAATTTACTCTTATATGAAAAAAAAAATATTTTGAGCAGAATTACATTACTCCAAGCCTCCTTTGTGCTCTACACATACTACTGATATAATTTTCTGCTGGAGATATTAATCATTTTGAGACATTTATCTCTTGGAAAGCGCCAGTTGCAGAAGACTAAATTGCATTTTCCAAGCGTAAGTGAAGGATTAGCTTTTTCCTTATTTAGGTTGCATAATTTGCATGTCAATTGAGATTATCTTTATGATTTTAAAGTTACTCAGCTTGTCTCAAGGAAGATAGTTTGCTGCAGCTGAGGTCAAAGTTTTGCTTTTTCACTCTGTGCAGCATCTGAAGTAAGACAGAAATTACTAACTATAAAAGTCCTTCCTGTGTAACTGTGATAAACCTTTTGGTTGGTTGCTTAGCGTGGCTCAGTCTTATAAAAGACTAAACTTGCATGGAATAAATTATCATAGCAAGTAAACATGCCTAGAAATAATTTTCATTAATGTTGCACAGGTTACTTTTTTTTGCAAACTGGAACCAGGCCATAGAGATCAGCCTGTATTTTCCTTATTTATTTTCCCTAGAAGGATATATGGCTCTGGAAATGGTCTCAGTGGGGTTTCTGTTGCCTTTGTTAGATTTTTCTTTGCTAGTCAAAAAACAACCCCAATAAAAAACAAACAAACAAACAAACAAACCCTCAAAGATAAATTTTCTCCTTTTTTTTTTGTTTGGGGATTGTTTTGTTTTGTTTTTTTGTTTTTGTTTTCTCCTCCAGCCTGTTCAGACAAAAGCCTGGAAGCAGGATCAGGGCTTTAAAATGAAATCTAAAGGACTATCATATCTATAGCCGGGTGGAGACTAGTTCTGGTGGGAGGTGTCCCTGCCTATGGCAGGGGGTTGGAACTAGACAATCCTTGTGATCCCTTCGAACCTTACTATGATTCTGTGATTCTATTCTCCAAGCAGCAAATGCCAGCTAATAAACAGAAACACTCTGCAGCAGTTTGCCACATTCAGTGAAGTTTTGTTTAGGGAAAAAATAGCTCTTGCAGAGCTCTGCCAAAGAAGAATCTGCAGACAGAGGTGTGCTGCCTAGAGCTGAGCGAGATATAGAATCATGGAATCATAGAATGGTAAGGTTGGAAGGGACCTCAAGGATTATCTAGTTCCAACCCCCTGCCATAGGTAGGGACACCTCCCACTAGTACAAGCTCACTCAAGGCCTCGTCCAACCTGGCCTTGAACACCTCCAGGGAGGGAGCAGCCACAACCTCCCTGGGCAACCTGTTCCAGTGCCTCACCACCCTCACTGGAAAGAACTTCCTCCTAACATCCAGTCTAAATCTTCTCTCTGCCAGTTTAAACCCATAGCCCCTAGTCCTGTCATTGCAAGACTTGAAAGGACAAGAGGACAGAACTAGATCACTTAAAAACAAAAGAAAGGATAAATTTGTCTTTTGGAGAACAACAACGAGGGAAACATGGCTAAAAGCCTGCAAGAAATTTGCAAACCAACATCTCTGTGGGAAGCATAAGCATGGAGACACATTTGAACACAGCTGCACTCTTCTTCGGAGATCCACTCCCCTATGTGACATTACCAAGAAACAGAAACAGGGTTCATATGGTCATAAAGAAGCATTATTTGATCTGAAAGCAGTAGGGTGGCAGGATATCACACATTGCTTTACTACTGTACCTGCCACAACCACTGAGGTGGTCAAATCTCCTCTCATGCCCCTGTGGTTTGCTCAGGAAGAATATCTTCAATATTGTCTGGAAAATCAAACAAATGATACTGTTTTCCTGATGGTTCATGTTTTGATTCTTCCTGTCTATGTACTCACAATAGGAAAAAAAAAAGTAATAAATTCTACGAGGAGATTGATCATAGACATCTATTTCCTCTAATGCAATCTGTATTACTTATTACTCTGATCAGTCTTGTTTCATCTAGCTTAGGTAATACAATTACACCCATTTCCTTATGGAGCAGGGAGGTCATTCTCCCCCTGTACTCTGCACTGGTTAGGCACACCTTGAGTACTGTGTCCAGTTCTTGGCTCCTCAATTTAAGAGGGACATTGAGGTGCTTGAATGTGTCCAGAGAAGGGCAACGAGGCTGGTGAGAGGCCTCGAGCACAAGCCCTGTGAGGAGAGGCTGAGGGAGCTGGGATTGTTTAGCCTGGTGAAGAGGAGGCTCAGGGGAGACCTTATCGCTGTCTACAACTACCTGAAGGGTGGTTGTGGCCAGCAGGAGGTTGCTTTCTTCTCTCAGGCAACCAGCACCAGAACAAGAGGACACAGTCTCAAGCTGCGCCAGGGGAGGTTTAGGCTTGAGGTGAGGAGAAAGTTCTTCACTGAGAGAGTCATTTGCTACTGGAATGGGCTGCCCAGGGAGGGGGTGGAGTCACCATCCCTGGAGGTGTTCAAGGCACGTTTGGTGCCATGGTCTAGTCTTGAGGTCTGTGGTAATGGGTTGGACTTGATGATCTTTGAGGTCTCTTCCAACCTTGCTTATACTGTGATACTGTGATACCTAATAACATTATTTGGGTATCTTTATAGCTAAGACTCATCCAGGATCAAAAAGAATGTAAGCGCAATTAGTTTAAATAGGACTTGGAGAACTGAAACAGCAAAAATAAGCAAAAAAACCAAACACATACAGAGAAAATGATGCAGTGAGTCCACATCAGATCTACCTCTCTGCACCAAATCCAAAATTGTACAAGATGCTGCTTAGTATCACCTAATATCAGGGCCCCAGCACCTGCTTGGCCTTGAAGAAGAGAAGTTTTATTCAGCTTAATTTAGACGGATTTTTTAAAAATCCTTCTATTTTTCCATCAGCCCCATCAAGTAGAAAAATTTTCTTCCCACTCTCACAACAGAAGACTGGCTACCTTGCAAACTAGAAACGCACCTAATTACACTGGAAAATCAATCCTATGGTAAGTGTTAGCTAAGAAAAATAAAACCAAACACAGTTCTGTAGGATCTTGGTTTTTACCTTGGATTAAAATTATTATTTTTAAATACACATTTATACTCTAGCTCTAATTACAAAAGCTCAATGTATTTCTATTTATTAACCTCTTCTTTTAGCTTGCCAGCAATACAGAAACCAGTCACTGCCAGCTTTGGAATGTTTCTGTCTGTTTATTGTTGTCTTCATTAATGTGTGAGTATGCTACGATCCTGGTTGATTCTAGACTTAATCATAAGCAGTTTATTTATAAGGAGGGTCATTTGAAATAATGATTTTTATTCTCTTTCAGGAACAGAAGATTTTTCAAAGTCTACATTACATCCAGTAATAGATGCAGTACGATCCCATATTTACAGTCTTCTAATATACCACAAGATATTTCGGAAGTCATTGGTATTTTGAGTCCACTCTGTAAAGAATTTGCATATCTTTAAAGTATCTGAGTTTCTTCTGGCCTAAACACAAAAGAATCTCGAGAGATACAAATCTCAGAAAGTGTATAATGAATAAATGGAAAGCACTTTGCATAGTAATGCAGTCCTATTCTTATGTTTAGTCCCGTGAGAGGGTAGCTATTCATTGCAAGCAGTTTTGCCACATGTTGGTATCTACAGCAAACAGAGGCATTGTCAGCTCCTGTTTTTTCCTGAATTACTTTCATAATGCAAAACCTGAAAAGCTTTCAGAAAACTACCAAAGAACCACGGTTTACTTAAGTGAAAATTCATCTTTCTTTTTCCCTGCTGCTTCTCTTCTGTAATTACATCCTTAACACTGCAATGCCTGTTTAAGACAACAGAAAAGAAATTACAGGACTTGTGAAAAATACTGCTTGGGAAAAATAATTAATAAGTAACTTGGGAAGTGATGCCCTGAACATACAAGTGCCTTTAATAATAATGTGTTGTATTATTATTAAATAATATGAATATAATATAATATGTAATGTAATATAATAATAGTATTATAATAATAGTATTATAATAACTGTGTTATAAAAATTGTGTTATAAAAATAATACATTTTGGTTGCTGTCTTATTCTTTAAGTGCTCTCAGTCTGAAGCTCTTGGTGTCAGTAGGAAGTTCCTGAGTTCATGCAAACTCTATTAAGAGCAAAATCTCTCCGCGTTCTTTGCACATCACTGAGGTTGAGAGACTGAAAGATCAGCTGAAACTCTTCATTAAAATAACATTTCTAGGAAATGTTTGTCACTAGGCAGGACCACCACTGAAAATTTAATCTTCGAATTTCATATAAATAAAACCAAAACATCACTTGCCCTCTTCTCAACAATCTGTTGCTAACCATAAACACATGTTGGAAGAAAATTCTTACTGAAGCCAAAGTATAATGAACCTTCCTAAAACTTCTTTAAAAACCCAACTGTACAAAAGGTGAAAACTGCATTGAGCATTCAAAGCAAAAATAGGAAAACACTGAACACAGGGTGAAAGCGATTGGTAAAGGTGTAAGGTGCCATCCCTTAAGAGAAGTTGTGCCACACCTACCTATTAAGGACAGATGTTTTCCTAACTTGGCATTTCAGAGTCCAGACATTTGGGGGGGATCTTTTATTGCTGCCTATCAGCTGTACAAAGTTCTTTTAAAGCCTAACCTAAATCTTACTTGCTGAAAATTAATCCTGTTATTTCTTATACTGTTCTAATCTGTCATGGAGAATAATTTATCGCCCTCTTTGCAAAAGCTCCAGAATGGCTCTAATTATACCACATATGCTATTTGATGGTTATAATTTTAACTAAATCAGGTAATTGGAAGGTTAACTACTGACTGAAAATCATCATAGTATGACTAAAATACAGATAATGAGTCCCACACCTAAAAATCATACTTAGAAAATATGAAGCCATGTTAAGAAATTATTTAGTTTAATTAAATATGCAGAAGGATAATCACAGTGAATTTACAGCTGGAGCAGTATTTGCATGTATTTACAATTAGGTGACTCAAAATGAGTGGGATACAGGGCAACAACTGATTCAAAATAAAATAAATACAGTTATGGGAAAAGACTGTAATAACAGTTCCTGAACTTATAACTATCCATGAAAATGGAAGCCAGGCTTAGTTTAAATATGTAGATGACTGTTATGATTCTGAGTCAGAAAACTACTTAAGCACATTGAATAAAATGAGGCTGGTGTTTAATTACTTTCCTGGGCTGTGCATATTTATAAAAACTATTTTCCCCAATTTCTGCCTAATAAATTCATAAAGCTTCAATACTGAGAGTTGGTGGGGAAGGTAAGGAAATACCTGATTCTAACTCACCATCTGGCTTCAGGCTGACCTTCCAGCCTCACCACTTGGCAGCATAACATCCACAGCTGTGAAAGTGGCTCAGAATTCCTTCTGCAGTTATGGGACCAGTGATCATGGCCATCCATTTTTGTGACTGTACCTCCATCCTCCTGGCACATCTAGGACAGGCACCAACTCCATGATGTACAAAGGTACATGTGTGCCTCCCAAACTGCCCAGCTAGAAAAACGTCAGGCAGTGGATCACATACCACCCTGGTAACTCCAGGACTCACCACCAGGTCAGTAGCAGGCCCAGATGAGTTTCAGCAGCCCATGGGCCAGAAAATGCTCTGTGTATTGCTAAATCAGCAGTACCACCAAGGCCTGTGAAGTTGCTTCCAAGTGAGATTGTGCTACAGGAGTGATGGTGAGGTGCAGATTTTCATCCACTGGATGTGATGCTCACCCACACATTGCACACATGACCATAACACAAAAATCTGGTAAGTGATCTGAAAGGGTGCAGGTAGCTTGTAGTAACTACATGGACATCAAAGCATCTTGTTTAGCAGCCCTTCATGCTAGCCCTGACAGCGAAGGAATTACTCCTCTCTGAAGCCTATGGCTGGCTGTGCACCACACCCACAGCCTCTGCATGGGAGAGACTGCTGTGCACCATGCCTGCTGAAGGACAGAACCCTGCATGAAAGACAGTCTTGCCTTTTTTTCCTTCAGCCTGTTTCCCACAGATCCCCAGGGAAAAGTTAGTGTTTGGAGATTCAGGGAGAGCAACTGCTTAAATCTGCTCTGGAAAGTGCTGTGCATGACACCAATCTAAATCAGGTTACATCCAAAGTATCCAAGATACATTTTTTACTGCGTAAAAAAGCCATTCATTTATTGTTCTCTCATTAGTGCACTGGAAAAACAAATTGATTTGACTTTTACAATTACCTTAGGGTTTTTAAGGAGGATGAACTAAAATGCATGATGACAAAGGGTGCTTTTCCATCTGAGCATTAAAAGGAAAGGGACAATAGAGACAAAATTTGCTCAAACGCCTCACTACATAAGAGCAAGAAGCGGCTCAGCTTTTTGGGTTGATAAAAGAGAAAGCTGCAATGAGGAATTAAAGAATCTAGGTTAGACTCTACTGAAGAGCTCTGACTCCCACAGACTTACAATATACATTTTGTATAATTCTGTCAAAATCAAGGACACATCAAAGAAAAATGCTTCAGGTTACTATTCAGATGATAAAGGCCTGGAATTGGCCTTTAGCAGGCTTGTCTTTAAATACATTATCATTACCTTTTTCTATTGTTAAAGCACATTAGGCAAATGCCCACAGTGGATTTTTAGCAGGAGATATTCTTTTAGGGGATTAACAGGTTTTTGTGCAAATATAAATAGATATAATGTGTACGTACATGTATGTATGCACACATAACTATAGCTTAATAGAGGTTGTTAAGACAATTTTCTTTCCCAAGCAGAGACTGAAAGGGAATACAAGAAGGATCCATGAATATTAGAATGAATATATCCCACAAGTTTAGGTGCTTAGAAGTATATGTATTGCTGAGAAGGGGGAAAAAAAAAAGAAAAAAAAAATCTAAATGCTTAATCTTTTTTTCTTCGCTATTGAAATGCATTGATTTCAGCAGTCCAGGATAAAATTATTTGAATCAACAACCCTCAAATGTGACAACTGCATTTGGAGAAATAGTGGATGTTCTTATGTCTCAAATGCAAGGCAAATAATCAGACAAGCAAAATGCCAAGCTTCATCCTATGTCCTGCAGAACCAAAGCTCATCATTGATTTGCTGCCCAGACTGCATTCTTTCTTGGCTTGTTGACCCATCCTCTACATATATCAACATACGCTTTACGTAAAAAGTCAATATTTAGCTTTAGGGTTTGCACAAACCAATTCAAAGAGACATAACAAACACAGATATTCCAATGCATGGAGTACGTCCTGTAGAAACCCCAAATGACAGATTTGGTTTTCATCTCTTGCAGGAAAAAAAGAAATATTTATTCTGCTTAAGTCTTGTGCATCATCTTTGATACCAACTTCGTTTATGTTATGCCTGCTGACATAAGAGAAAACTTGACCTTACTGGAAAACTGAATTGTCTCCTAGCCCCAAGACACAATAGGAATATTTCTTTTCACCTCCCTGGCCATAGATTGGGCTCAGAGGTTTCTTTGTTGCAGTACAATAAAAGGTGACTCTCTGCAGGTTTTTTTCTGTGATTAACTTTTGACAGTATTGGCCTTGCTGGCACCATTCTTTCCATGTTGTATTGGGGAAATGGAAAAGGGAAAATTACTCATCTCTTCATGGGCATGGTAAAAAGCCCAAGGCATGAAGTGCTTAGACAGCTATAAAAGGTAATTCTGCATTGTAAGTATAAAGATAAGCAGAAAGTGAGGATGGGAAATGGAATTTTCTGCATCCTTGTTATAGAGGGGAATTAATTAATGCAAGATATGATTTTCAAATATTAATATTGTTTATTGATACTCAATATTCAGACCTGTCACTGATTTTAATAATAATTGGCTCTTTGCAGAGTCATGGAAACTTTATACAGATAATAATGTTTGATCTAGAAATAGCTAGCGAAAATATATAACATTAATTGAACTCAATTGAACTGGAAGAGAAGGTTCCTGCAGTCAATATACTGCTTGTGGTCGATACACTGCTTGCAGTCAATACACTGCTTGCCCACTAGATGGACTCAAGCAGCTCCTTTCTGCTTCTGGCAGTAGGCAATTAATGATTACAAGAGGCTTTAAGTATTTACTCACAAAATTATCTCCCAACTGGCAGGGCCAGCTACAACTTTAGACAGTATCCAAACGCTCTCAAGGAATTCTGTTACACCACCAAGACTTCTGATTCTTCTGCTGCTAGGGAAAGGAGACAGACAATCTCTGACCTGGTCTTGATATCCCTGGATGATCTGGTATCTCCAGGACTTCCTGTCTTGGCAGGAGACTTTCAGATCTAGGCAGGATGTCTTGTGATGTGCAGTCTCAGCACGATGTCACGCTGGCTGTGCAGGCCGATTGTGTGGAGGCATTTAGAGCCTGTTGCTGGTAAACTCGATGCAGGCAGTTTCCAAGCAGTTCAGGATACAATAAGACAGTAGCAAGCACGAATACAACGGCAGAGCAGGTTGTGTCACCTGCTCATCTCCTTTTATCAGTACAGCCTGAGACTAATGGGCCTTTGGACACAGAATAGCCAATCAGAATGGCAGTTAGCCAAGCTTGACCATATTAGGTGAAGCCATAGGCTTGCTTTACCCTTTCTAGGGCAGAACACAGGCCTTGCACAAGGCAGGCCCAAGCTGAGCCTGTGTACCTTGTTTACCACAGGCTGCAAAACAAGTCTGGGCAAGCCAGAGTCCTTAGACTCAGTGGCTCCAGGTTCTTTGTCCTCTTTTCCATGGTTGCTTCTCCCCACAGCAGAAGGAGGGAGAGCAGAAAAAAACATGTCTGGGCAAGCCAGGACATGTATAAGCCTATTTTGGCCTGCTTAGGCCTACCACAACAATTCCTTTCCACTTTTCTCCCTTCTCTTTTTAAACCAGAGTGCAGCCTAGTAACAGTTGCAGTGATTTATTTGCTTTCCATCTCTCTACAGGCAGAGTGAGGGCTATGTTCCTCAGGGATATTTGGAAGTAATGCCCTCTCTTTCATTTCAAGAACTGTACTGGGATACTCCAATGCCTGTTATCAATACATAGTGATAAGTCTTTAATACATGGATAGACTATTTTTTCCCCTTTGCACAGTATCAGATAAATCTGGCTTTGCTTTACATTTGCTTTCACTGGAAGAAATCCTGTCACAAGGCCTTTTGTCCTTTTGTGGCAGAAACTATATCAACAGAAGAGACTGCTGACAGAAGTAAGGGTTTGCTTTCTGCCAAGGGAGTAATAGGAGAGTAGAGCTTCTCACAGCTAAATATATCTAAGGAATTTAAGGCCTGATATGACCATAAAATCACCAAACATGACCTTCTCTGTGAGAGCAACTCCATACCATCTGTGTATTGAGCACAATAACTTGCTTTTAATCAAAGTATAAGCCATCCTTGGTTAATTTACATCTCCTTGGAGTTATCCAGTTGTCACCTGAAGACAGAGAAGGCTCTGGTACCTACCATCTCCTCTAATAGTTTATTCTGATGGTTAATTCCTCCCAACACACATAAAATTATTTACCTCTTCTCTCTCTCCATCTCTGCAAACACCCAAGAAATCTCCCCTTATGTATAATCTGGCATTATAACCTTTGCCTAATGGTTAATTTACATTTCACTTATAAATGTATGTTCCTTTTTTGCCTTTTGCTAGCAAGTTAAGGGTAGTCAGTTCCAGAGATTAGGTTCTTTTTGTTTCTTGCTGCCATACATTGCAAATAATGGCTCTTTTGTGCCTTCCTTTCATTTTTCTTAGAATCATAGAATGGTAAGGTTGGAAGGAGACCTCAAGGATCATCTAGTTCCAACCCCCTGCCATAGGCAGGGACACCTCCCACTAGCACAGCNAGTATCTAAAAAATGTGTGCTCTATGCAGAGGTGTGTGCAGTTCATACTAAAAAATTGAACCACTTTAGCCAGAAGGGCTATGACCAGGACAGCTGTCAGATGCTGCCATGCACTTCAGTCT
This sequence comes from Ramphastos sulfuratus, assembly GCA_013399055.1. NCBI lineage: Eukaryota > Metazoa > Chordata > Aves > Piciformes > Ramphastidae > Ramphastos > Ramphastos sulfuratus. The sequence goes on from WBNM01013563.1 coordinate 86,107, forward strand.
CCTTACTGCCTTTGAAAATGTGAATGCACTTCTTCCCCTACATGTAGCCAGCAGGGCATCCCAGGTACAGGAGGAGAGCTTAGAAACATGTTCTTATGTGGCATGGCATTGCACAGACATAAATAAGTATTACTTATATCTGCCTACGGTTTTGGAAACCGCGCCACAAAATATGAGAATGCTAATTCTTTTTTCCTTTTCTTGGCTTGAGATACTCAAAATCCAAATCTTCCTATTTTCCCTAAGGAGTTCATCTGTCACGCCTTACCTTTGCATACTCACACAGAAACCACAGGTCTGACCAAAGCATCCAGAAAAGCCTATACTTAGGGAGAAGATCAATGTTTTGAGCACTCATTCAAGACATGGGAGAATTAATTTTATCAATCATAAGACACATAAGGCTCAGAGAAAGGCAAGGACCTATTCTCATCCTGCATGTTTCATTATGTTCACCATGACAGCTCTGCAACACATAGTGAAGAGTTTAGCTCTTCTCATGCACTATCCAGAGCGTACAGCTACTTAAACCTGGAGAAGAGAAGGCTTTGAGAAGACCTTATAGTAGCCTTCTGGTATTTGAAGAGGGTCTACAGGAAGGCTGGGAAGGGACTATTTACAAGGTCTTGCAATGACAGGATGAAGGGCAATGGGTTTAAACTGGCAGAGGGAAGATTTAGACTGGATGTTAGGAAGAAGTTCTTTACAGTGAGAGTGGTGAGGCACTGGAACAGGTTGCCCAGGGAGGTTGTGGCTGCTCCAGGGTTCAAGGCCAGGTTGGAGAAGGCCTTGAGTGACCTGTACTAGTGGGGAGGTGTCTCTACCTATGGCAGGGGGTTGGAACTAGATGATCCTTGAGATCCCTTCCAACCTTACTGTTCTATGATTCTATGATTTTAAAACCTTTTTCTGTATTCAACTCTCCATAAAAAGTGGATCTTGAAACTCTTACTACATCAGCAAGTAAATCTGTTGGAAACATAGACCTAAATGCAATGATACAAAGTCATTCACAATGAGATAGAAAACAAGCTTTCAATCCTGATATTTATTAAATTCTTCTACACACGAAGTCAATCATGTTATTCAATCAATACTGATTGGCTCAACAAATGGTAAAAGAGCAGAGAAAAGTGTATCATCTTGTAAAACTACAAGTGTACCAGGACAAGTATAACCTCTTTAATAGGTAATTTCTGAGACAAAATAAGCTTAGCACTGTCACTAACACAGTCTGTGAAGTACTTTTTTTCATTCAATGCATCAAAATGCATATTTAAAGACAGATGAAATCTCTTCACACCGTATTGAATGAAGGCTTTAACTCTATCATTGAACAACTGACTCCAAAAGTGACAAGAGCCATTGTAGCTTAGTTGGACTTGATTTAATCAGAATAACTTTTTGCCCAAAATTGCTTGACTCATCACTGCATGCATACTGCTGAGCTCAGTACCCAATCTAAATCAGTCATCATTAGTGCACTCACCTAATACCAGCTGTCTTCACTCTTAAGCAACAAGCAGAAAAGAGACTGGCCTTTCTGCATCTTTGAAGGGTTTATACTATCAATTCCCTTCAGATTACTTCACCTACCTGAATTTGTTTTTAGTGCATCAGAAGTTCTTTCCATTACAGATTTTGTTGACATGCTACATTTTAATGATAATCTTCTGGAGTTTGAGGGCTAGGAAGAAGAGGCTTTCTTGACTTCAGTTGCACCTTAAGAGAATGAAGTACTGTCACCTAGTATTTTTTTCTTTTTTAATTAGCATTCTTCCTAAAGCTAAGGTGCACTGGATTCACTGTGGTAGTAACAAAGGAAAGACTTAGCCTATGAGCTGTACCAAGAGACATTTCACAGAATCACAGAATGTTAGAGATTGGAAGGGACCTCCATCATCAAGTTCAACCCCCCTGCCAAAAGCAGGATCACCTAGGGCAGTCCACACAGAAGTGTCTGTGGGTTTTGAAAGTCTCCAGAGAAAGAGACTCCACAACCTCTCTGGGCAGACTGTTCCAGTGCTCTCTCACCCTCACTGTAAAGAAGTTTCTCCTCATGTTGAGTAGTTTGTACCCATTGCTAATTGCCTTATTACTGTGGACCGCTGAAAAGAGATTGGCCCCATCCACTTGACACCCATCCCTCAGATACTGATCAGATCCCTTCTCAGCCTCCTCTTCTCCAGACTAAACAGCCCCAGGTCTCTCAGTCTTTCTTCATGGGAGAAATGCTCAAGTCCTCCAATCATCCTCATGGCTCTCAGTTGGACTCTCTCAAGCAGAACCCTGTCTCTCTTGTATTGGGGAGCCCAAAACTGGACACAATACTTCAGGTGTGGTCTCACCAGGGCAGAATAGTTCCAGAAATACCACAAGGAACAAGAGAGCCAACAATTTGGCTTTGATGGCACTTTGTTCTGAGACACACAACTGACCTTTTTTCTAGTGCAAATCTGCTTCCATCTTTGCGTGCCTGAACAGGTGAAAATGTCTCCACCTCCTGTATCTTCAGTTGTTTCCAGAAAGAAGATGGCCACAAAAACGTAAAAGATACCTCAAGATCATAGTCAAAGATAGATATAATGGCAAGGGGAGAGTAGCTGGTTATTTTCTCAAGAAATTTTCTCACTATGGAAAGAGCTTAAGTTATTTTTCTCTCTTGACTGACAAGAGGGTTTTCTCCTTAAAATTGCTCTTTTGCCTCAGAAACAGTTAATTTTTTTTGATCCAACTTTTGAACACTCCTGCTGGGATGTCATTTTGAATTCTGGAAACCAGGCTGATATAGAAATCATGGCACTACTTTCATTCATAATGAATTGCACCTCACTTCACAAGCAGGCCCCTGGAGAGAGCAGGCTCCTGCTGATTCACAGGGGAAGCAAATATAACTGCATCTTCAACTTACTGATGCCCTACCACCTCCTAATGCCATTTATAAGTCCATGATTACTTATTTGGGCTTTCATCTGAGGGGTTTTATGGACAGAAGTGTCTTTTCCTGACTTAATTTGATGTTCTGCACTATTAGGCAATGTATCACATCCCTTGTCACACAGAGTGTTTCCCAATACCCACATCAAACTGTCCTGAGAATGCTACTATAAATTCGGATAAATAAACGTGGCTTCCTCTAGTTATCAAATTCAGTTCCTCTCCAAAAGACTCTTGGGATCTAAGCAAGGAAATAACACAAACTGGAAAGATTCTAAATTATTTTCCCCCATGCTTTAAGACAATGATTTTTTTTTTAAAAGGCAATTTCAAATCATAGAATGGTGCAGGTTGGAAAAGACCTTTAAGATCATCAAATGCAACTGCAAACCAGTTGCATTTCTGCCAAGTCCCTCACTAAATCATGTCACTAAACACCAAATCTACGTATCTTTTAAATATCTTCTTGTCCTATCTCTTGAAACTTGGAAGAACAGAACAACACTCACCTCATTACAACCACCTTTCAGGTAGTTGTAGAGAGCAGTAGTGTCCTCCCCTGAGCCTTCCTTTCTCCAGGCTAAACAGCCTCAGTTCCCTCAGATGCTCCTCTGGCTGTAAAACAGAATTTCTGTCTTGGAGATGTCTATTTCCCCATGTCTGCTATGCCCTTTCAATCCCTGTCAATTCTTTTTCCTGTTAACATATTTTAAAAAGCAGAGGAAAAAAGACATTACATGTAATAAAGTTTTCTCTGCAGAGGCAAATGCATCAAATATCTGAAAAAATGCATGCAAATAAAGATGAACAGTGGCTTGGGACCTCTCCAAGAAGATGGTTCATCATCTACTTGTTCCTCTGATACATGTTTGATGCTGACAACATTTATGCAGTACACATGGGCTTGAGTATGACATGGCCTGCAGGAAAAAATAAACAATCTCCTGCTCTACTGGACAACTCTCTTTAAGCTGCATTATTATCTGCTATTAGTACATTAAACTGGCAGAAAATTAGTCCTTTCCAATATGACTGTACATCAGCCTCAATAATTTATTTTTGCCTATGTAAAATTCTAGTGCTATCTAGTCTTTTAACGGTACCTGTGCTAGGATTTATCCTTTTTTTTAACCCATTCAGTGCCACACATGAAAAATATGTCAGGTCCTTAAAGACTGGACCATGAGAAAGAATGAGGACAGTGTAAAGGACATGCAATCTGAATTAACATTCCTTCAGCTATGACACTAATGAGTCAATCATAAACTGCAGTTGACAAAAAAAAAAAAAGAATCTAAAAAGTACACGAAAAGGGTTTGATCCAACATATTTCATCAGCTACAAACACTATTTACAAGGTCTTGCAATGACAGGACTAGGGGCGATGGGTTTAAACTGGCAGAGGGAAGATTTAGACTGGATGTTAGGAGGAAGTTCTTTCCAGTGAGGGTGGTGAGGCACTGGAACAGGTTGCCCAGGGAGGTTGTGGCTGCTCCCTCCCTGGAGGGGTTCAAGGCCAGGTTGGACGAGGCCTTGAGTGAGCTGTGCTAGTGGGAGGTGTCCCTGCCTATGGCAGGGGGTTGGAACTAGATGATCCTTGAGGTCCCTTCCAACCTTACCATCCTATGATTCTATGAAACACAGGTTTTAGCATCTTTCTGGAGTGACTTAAGATTATGTGCAAGGATGGTTCAAAGAAGTCATGCCATCTTGATCAGACTAGATAGCAAAAATGTGATTTTCATTAATGCAAGGACTGAGCATTTGCATTCCTTTTCAGGACAATGATACATAAGAATGGTCCTTCTGGGGCAGACAAAAAGCCAGATAGTTCAGTATCCTGTTGCTGAGAACTGTCATTTCATGTGCATTATTTCAGTACACACACAAAACCCCTCAAAATTAAGTTTAACATCTGCTTAAGGCTGCTTAAGATTTACTTTCTGCTTAAGTGTCATGGATTTAAAGAGCTGACAGAGTGAAGTTCTCAAACGAATTGGAGAAAAAACAGAATTATATTTGGAGAGAGTCTTACAGATAGAAATTACAAAGCAGATACAGAATCCATAAGCAAACCCCTTGAATTTTCCCCCAATCCAGAACTAAATCTATCGTCCCCAATGCTCCAATCCCCATCCCCCCCTCCATGCCTCTGCCATCCAAGAGGCCTAAGCACAGCCTCTGGAGGCCCCAACCAGGCCTATCCTTACATGTTTTTCCTGATAATGCAGCTCCTGCCCGACACAAGGCTGGAGGGGGAGGAAAGGAGAACAAGCTGGCCTTGCCGAGAGCTTATGAAGAGATAGCAGAATTATGGGATTGCACAACAACCTTCCAGTCCCCAGAGGACTCTTTTTAACCCTATAGTTCCCAACCTGGGGCATTAAGTATTGCAAAAAATGCCAAACCTAACCATCATTGCTGTGCAACTGCAGTCATGAGGAAATTGAGAGGCAGGCAAAAAAAAGTTTAAACACTGAAGAACAAAGTATCATTGTCCACCATAATGTTAATAACTGTCTGTAGACACAGAGAAGGATGCACAGATTGGTAAGCATGCAAACGTAGCATAATGGCATGGACTGCACACATGGTGCTGCTAACAACTGGAGCTGTATGGAAAAAAAGGAATTAGCCATCCAAGAAGATTGGTGAAAAAACAATAATAACTAGTAGGAATGTATATGAAACAATATATAAGAAACTAGTTAAACTTACACCGGGTTAAATTCTAGGTTGAAATCTTTAAACACAGCCACAACGAAGCACATTGTGCTGAGGGGCCAGCTGGACTTGTGCCATACTTCTAATGCATATTTGTTACTGTTCTGGAGCACTCCGAATTCCTTCCTTCTCCCCCCACCCCGCCCTGTGGGTTTGAATGGAGAGGAGAAGAAGATGGGAAAACTACTTTCCCACATTGCATTACTGTATTATCTCTCTCACCAGCTTTCTTACAATCAGTCTATCATTTTCAAAGCAAAGTTTTTTTGTTTTTTTGGTTTCTTTTTTGTTTTTTAAACCTGCTTGTTCTATTTGGGCATCTAAAGAATCTTTTCTCTGAATGTGACAAAATATTCTCCGAGTCACAATTCCCAAAGCTGCCTTTGGGCCACTTGCTTTTCAATTCCACCTCTGTATTAATTTGTTTTGACTGGTTTCCTGTTAAGCCCATTGGTTCTAACAAGCACCTTTCTATTCCATTTTGTTGGGTATCAGCAGATTCAAAATGAGGTCTTGATGAACAGCTGTGTGTTAACTCCTGTCTGTTTCAGTTGACACCAAATCTTGAGCATTTTCTATCCTCCACTAGATCTGTTACTCAGTATTTTGTAGCGTTTGTCTCAAAGATGTGTATTTGTGACTGTCCTCAAGCAGGAAAATTTTCAGGGTCAATCTCTGATTTACATAGGGGCAAAAAGAAGGAGAAAATTAAAGTATCTGCAAGCAAATAGATCATCCAAAGCTTCAGTTCCTTTCCTTTACTAGTCTGAGTCATCGCTCTGTTGTGAAAAAGATGTCAAATGATTTGCAGCTATCTCAGCTGTGTAAGTGACAGCCCAAGACTGACATGCTGGAGCCACATCTCCCTCTTGGCTGTGGGCAAGTCCTCAAACAGCTGTACTCGCATGTACCAAAGGGCAGCTTCTCCCATGTCTACCTTTTCCTCGCAACAACACATCTCTGTTCCCAAATTAATAATTCAATATTCCCCATTATGTCTCTAAAGGACATAAACCTTCCAACAGGAGTTGGCTATAAACTGTAGATAAGCGTTCTGCTTGTGAGTTATTTTAACATAAGCCTGCAGTCATTGAATTTCATGAGTGTTGATGCAGGTTTTGAGTCCCTCCATGTTTTATCATTAAAACTACCATAAGTTTCTTATCCCAAAATGAGTAGTTGTAAAAAGCAACCACTTGTGATTTATTTTCCTTAACCTTGCGAGTAAGAACAACATTTCCATCTTAAACAATTAACATTTTGCCTTCAAGACCATTACTATACTCAGTGTAAAATCTACGACTCTTCCTAGGTATCCCTTAATGTTTTCTGAACCCAGTCTTCATATGTGCAGTAGACACTTGAGATTCATAACTGGTGTTAATCTGCAGTCATTAAAACTACAAGGTCATTTTGAAAATCGAAAAAGTCAGGCAAGCATCTTTCAAACCTATGCCTTGTTCTTTTCACTCTTCATTAAATTTCAATTGGTGAAATCCGTTGGTCTTCCTTAATCTTTTTATCAGGGGGAACTGTACCACACACAGACCATCTGGTGGTGAGCAATGGGTTAGCCACAGTGGGCTTTTAGGGTTTCATAACAAACTAGCCTCATATTGTCCAACAGCTGTCAGTTCTGTTTATGAAAGGCAAGCTTAGGTTTCTGTGACCCCATTCCTTGGGCTGACCTATTCCAAAAGTGTTGAGGGGATTTTCTACAAGAAGCAATTATAAGCAGGTGTCACATGAGACCAAATTAACTTGGTTATTCTTACAGTAAACTATAATATCTTTTCCCTGGTGATCTCTGTTTTCCCTTATGTGAGCACATGTTTCCTACTTCAGAAACTCTGGAGGTTTCTGTGGCAGTTTCGCTTCACCATCATAAAGCACTGTCATGGTTTGGGAGTTTTCCCTTCCCCCACTAGATTAATGAGTCTAACTCAGCCAGTTGGAAGTTAAGGAATGAAGCTATATTTACAGCACAAATATATCTATATGTCTCTATCTATATCTGTAACCTGTACTAGTGGGAGGTGTCCCTGCCTATGACAGGGGGTTGGAACTAGATGATCCTTGAGGTCCCTTCCAACCTTACCATTCTATGATTCTATCTATATCTATATACGATATATATATAAATATTTACAATTATATACAAGTTAAAAGTAATACAGAAATTCAAAATCCCTCCTGAACCACCAGACTGCCCAAGAGGGCTCCCAACCATCCTGCCTCCTTTACCTGCCTTCTTTCCCCTTTCATCCCTTATCTCTTACCTCAGAAATAACCAGATAAATCTCCATATAGCTCACATGATAAAACTGCAGAGATCTGAGGTGAGATGTTAAAAGACAATGAGGAGGTTAGAGGAAAACTTATTGGATTGGGTTTCATAGGTTTCATGCATAGGTTTCATGCAAACAGACCAAAGGAGAAGTGAAGAGTGCCTTATCTTATATTTTGACTATTTATGTTCCTCAGCAGAACAAATGAGTGATATAGTGATATAGTGATCACTATTATTTTCTTCTCACAGCCAATGATCTAATTTCTCTCATTAAAATATTCCAATTAGCCTCAAAACAGCACAAGCACAAAAGAAGTAGTTCAATCAAAGATGGTAGGTGAGAACACCTTTAACATTAATGAACCAGACTTTGAAAAGTATTATTCCTCACATCCATCAATAAAAGCACCAAAACATTTCAGGTATTCTTAATAATTAAAATTCTTACATCTGATTGATTAAATCAGCAGTTTTCAAAAGTGATAAATTTAATGTCATAGGTAGCATACAGGATGTGTTTAGTTTACAGCCTCATTTTAAGTGTTCCTCCATTTTCCATTTTTAAGATATTATGTGAATAACCCTTGGTTTTGTCATCATAGTTTATGGCTTGGAGAGATAAAAGCTTCACTACTACTTTACTCACTGTCTCCTAAGGACATACATCTTTATATGTAGTTTGTGAGGCAGAAAAACCTGGATACTTGGAGGTGCAGTTATGTTAGATTTAAAAGTATTTATAGCAACCTTTCTTCTTTCAAATTACACCTGTCAGTCAAACACAGCACTCTTTGAAGAAGCATCAATCCAAAACCTGCGCAGTTTGAACCAATTTCTGCATTTCTGCAAACACAGATTGCTTGTTTTGCCTGTGGAGCAACTGATGACCTTGTATTGGTCACATACATTTTCTTTATTTGACTGCTCTTGGTTGGTTGTCTTTCATTTATCACCCATATGTCTAACAGATTGGCATAGTATATTATCTGCCCTGCTTCACTCTAGAAAATCTAAGCTCCAGGTGGCAGAAGTGACCCAAGTCACTGGCAATACCAATGGAGTTGTGTAGCAAGGGCACTGCTAGAACCTGGGAGAAACAAGAGCCACTCACCAGGAAGTATGGCAAAGCTCTCTGTTTGCAGTATCTCAGCCATTTGTTTCACAGAAAGTATTTCCACAGAGTACTGTGTGAAAAAGGTGACTCTAACCAGTCATAGCATGATATATAATGCAGCAAACTGTTTCTTGTTGCAAAAGCTTTCCGTTTACAGACTTTTCAGAAGATTAAGTTATGCTTTCTCAACAGATTTTAATATTTAGACCTTTCCTCTAGTGCCTGTCAGTGTTTATCAGTCCTCAACTAATCATCCTTGCAAACAGCAGAAGCCACAATGTGCTCTCTCACATACTGGAGAGTGACTGAGGTTTTAGATTTGACAGCACAACACCATAAAAGATATAATCCACATCTGAAATCCCAGATGATAAGCAAATGCTAACAATCATGTCATCATAACACTGCTACTTGGTCTTCTTTTTCAGAACACTGCCAAGGGCTGCTATGATTCTTCTAGTATCCCTGAATGCCACAGTGCTTCATCTGTACTGACTGGCTGTGTGGCACCTTTTCCCTTTGCTGCAGTAAGTAGAAAGGATGTGTGGCTAGCACATAGACACACCTACTTTGATCACTACAATAACCATGTGCATGCCCCAGCTACAGCATTTTCAGACAGTGGCTTTTGCCTACCTTTGGAGAACAGCTTTGTGAGGTAGCTATGAACAATGTCATTTGCTGCCCTTCAGTTGCTTAATCAGAGTTCTCCAAGTCACAGATATGGTAATATTTTGATTTGTTACTCCTCAAAATGGAACTAGAAACAATAAATACTGCCTTATCAGTGGGCTGGAAATAGCTCATTAAATTATAGTGGAACTGGCACAGGATTTGTCTTGTGATCTGTCACCTCTAGAAGTACACAGCCCTGTATAAGGGGATGAAGGAGACAAAAAAACAGTTTAACAGCTTGTTCACCTTATACCTCTTAGATCTGATGGAAGCACAGAACACCTTCAGCTGGAATTGACACCTGTCTGAAGCAAAACCAGCTGAGCACCTTGCTCAGGGCCTTCTCCAATCAAATTTTAAGCATCTCCAACAAGTCTTTGGCATTCTGTTCTTGTGCCAAATGACCCTCGGGATGAAAAGATTTCCTCCACATTTTGCAGTTAAATTACTTTGTCCATTAGCAAAACAATTCAAACAGAACAACAACATTCAAAACTGCTGTCTTACTGTCAGCAAGTATATTTCAAAAGGTTTGTTAGTGTTTGACATCTCTATTTTCAAACATGTCTCAGGGCTTGAGGGTCATCTAACTACACTGAGGTTTTAGGGATACTGGTTAAGAAAGCCTTCAGCTACTGACCTCTAAAGTTTCCATTAAAAAAAAGAAAAATGTTAGGTGGGAAGAACCAAAAATGGAATGGTATCTTTAGAAGTATAATCCCTGACTGGTTCATCAGAAAGATCATTCATGCTTACAGATCTGTTTTTTTAAATGTAGCCTAATTAAACTAGATCCTGACTATAGCTGGGTCTTTTTAAACATGTTCAAGAAAACTGGCTAAAGTGAGACATAGGAAACACTGTGAAATTTTTATTGTTGTCAGAAAAAGGAAAAGGGAGAAAGTAGCTGTAGGGCTACTACAGTTCCCTTTTTCCTAATAAATTTCTTGGGTCAGTTTTATAGCAGAAAGTGATTTTCTGGGATCCAGTGCCATTGCCATAAATGACACAGTGGCAGAGGTGATTCATTTCGAACTACCAAAAATAAAAGGCTAAAAAAATATAATTGCCAAAGTTCAACTCCTGACATATCTTTCAATTTGAGAAGGGCTCACAGCAAAGTGAGACATGGTTGAGGTCCCAGTCCTCCACTCCCAAGCACAGTGCAATGCAGACAGCAGCAGAAGCTTGTTAACTTAGACGTATTTTCACAGCTGCATAAATTATCTTCCTTTGGAGTGATGGAACTAACAATGTTAAGAGAGAGAGAAAAAAAAATTTAGTCTGAACACAGAAAGCACAGGTGGAATTATGGAAAAGGAGGGTAAGAGCTGTATACCAGTGAAGTCTGAATTTCTGTATGTCCATCCATCTCACAACAGGCAGAAACATAAGCCTATTCTCAGCTAACACCCAGAACTCTTCGCTTGGCACAGAGCCCTCTGCTTTGGTCTCATGTGATAGAAGGTGCCTTAAATTCTCTAAGCACTCTCCAGATTCAGCAATGACTTCACACAGGCTTAGGAGAAAGACTGCATCTGTCTAGTACATTCCTGCCCTTCCTATCACATTTCTATCATGCAGCCCTACAAAGCACAGTGATATATCTTTGACTCCTGAGCTTGCACTTCTCCTATTTTTCTCTAACGCAACCAGCATTATCAGTATCAGAGACCACCACACTGGCCTGATCACATCTTCCAGTCTGCCCTTTGCAAACAACCACCTTTGAATTAGTTCTTTTCCCTAGAGACAAGGATGGGGACCACAGACAACAGAGGAAGGCTGAGGTTAAAAAAAAATAAAATTCAATCTTACCCACAAATAAGTAGTGTTTGTTGTGATCCCAAGGGAAGAAGAAAACAAGGTGTTGTGTGGTCCCATCCTCAAGCATTGCTTTGGTAACAGGAGATCAAATGAGCTGTACAGACCCAGGGTGGTTCATTGCATTCAAACAAGGCATCAAGGGACATTTCAGGAAAGGAAGTGCAAACAGCCTTGGTCACAGAGAGAATACTGCACTAGATCCCCAGGGAATACATTGGGAACTTATTACGGAAGCGTCTGGGTACAAGTGATGGCACTTTATTTTTCTTGTTGTCATTTATTGTAAGCAATAGAGAAGATCACAATAAAACCCCTGGCACTTCCCTGGCAGTATGACAGCTCTCAGACTAGCTGGGCTATTCAGGAATGCACTTCTCAGGCTCGGACCCCCATCACAGAGGGGTCACAAGATACAAGTGTTTGGGTCACTGAGTGCAAGGATAGACTTGGATGCAGAGGCAGAGAGCTCAGATGGGAAATTCTTGCACTGATGAAAGAGATGGAGAAGGAATTGCATTCCATCCATGTTGCTTGTGTTAGAGGAAATAATAGATCTGTACAGAGCATCCTCTGCTGTCAAGAGGGTCAGGGAGACATGTAGGGAATTTATAGGGTGAGAACCAAAATTTTTCATTCGAAGAAGCTCAAGCTTGCCCACTCCCTGACTCTACCATCCCCTCCAGTCTAGTTTTGCTGGATGCCTTCTGACAACGCAATATTTTAACTTGTTATGCTTTTAGAGATTTGAACCTTGCCCATGCAGTGGGCATGCCCACATTTGTAGCATAAATACATTTGGATAAAGGTAAGGCAGGAAGTTTCATTTCTTTAATGTATGCACGAACACTATATTTGGCTTTCAGGCAAAAGCTCAATGTTCTGTAAAGACACCACTAATGAGCCCCTGTAGACTCATCGAGCAGCTCAGGAAGGCAAGAGCACAAGGTATTTCCAGTGGGACCCTGTGCACTATACCAAGGGCAAGAAGCAGAGCTGTAAGTGGAACCTCTGCCACAACCAACCAGGTGGGTTCCTTTCACCTCAAACACCTCATATCCTCAACACACACCAGAAAGGTCACAGCACATCTCAGTTACACACACAATGTCAGTTATGCTGGTCAGCGAGCACTGATGGCTTGTTTTCCAGCTGCTACAGGTGTGCTTCATGGATTGGATTCTTTTAGATGTGGTGGGCAGGGGAAGGGTAGGTGCATACTGTCAGCAAACCTGGCAGAGATGTATAGTTTTGTCCCTCCAGCTCCTAGTGTTCACATACAGAACGTTAGTATCCTTGCAATACTTCACCACCACTGTCCTAAGCCTGGATTTACCTACCCTGAAATGTTTCCAGCATTTCTGCTGTAGTCTGAGGTGCCTCCCATGTCACCAGTGTACCTCTTAACAAACACCTCCCACTTCTGTGCTTCATCTGATGCATTTGAACATTACTCAGTCAGGTGCTCACAAATGAGCACTCTATCTGGATTTTCTTTTGTATCTATTAACCACTCAGGCAGGGAAAAGAAAATCAGTTAAAAGACTGACATACCCTTGGACCTTTCTAAGGAACAGGAAATTTCTATTCCTCTGGGTCATTTATTCCTGTTTCTTATTCACTTATGCAGTCTCCAACAGCTAAATTATAGACTGTGTTACAAAATATGCATAGCTATAAAACTTACAACAACCACCAAGAAGAAGGGACAGATTCTGTGATTTTGTTTTCTTTTCCTCTGCGAGCTGATAGGATTTGGGAATACTTTTAAAATAAATATTCCACTTCATATCAGGCTTTAAACAACATGACTGCATAAGATCTGTTAGGATACATTAAAAGATTAAGAAGTTTTCAGTAAACACTTTGTAAAAGGAAAAAAAAAAGAAAAAGTGTGCTGGTGTTTATGCAATGCAAGTCACACCAGGGCCAAATACTATTGATGAACTGCAGATCTGCCAGATGCACTAAACTGTGCCAGTCCCTGAAATTTCTTTAGGCAAACCTCTGTGCAACAAATAAATAGTGGATCTGCCTGAATACTGGTAAAATTAAATTTTCAGCACCTGTGGGCCTACAAGAATCTGAAATGAAACTACCAAGTAAAACCTAATGATGAAGCAAACAAAGGAGTCTGCACTCCAGGCTTTGGTCGCAACCCCAAAACCTCATTAGTCAGTCTCTGCCCTGAGTGCCAGAGATGCTCCTCTGCATTCCCAGGCTCCTTCCCAGTGACCTGTGGGGCCAGTCACAGAGGCCCTCCATAGGAGTGAAGTCCAGGTATTGCCAGGAAGTTACACCAACAGACAAACAGGAATTCAAGTCAGTGAGAAAGAAAGTTGAACAAGGAGCAAGAGGCCACCCATCCTGGTGAGGACAGATTCTTCAGAAAGACAAAAAACAGAGGGTTTCTTCCCTCATGCTGCTTTCTTTAAATGTTTGAGTGGTTGCTTTAGATATTTAAGCTGGCAAATTCAAATTAAATTCTATTAAAACTAAAAAAAAAAAAAATTAGTTCAGTTAGAACTGGTAAAACTTCCATCAGAACCATTCTCTAGAAAGAGTTGTGGAATATAGGATTTGTCTTCAACATCTGTCTAAAATGCTTATGACAACTTTAAAAGCACAAAATGGGAAGCATGGGGGGGGGGGGGGGGG
>WBNM01013563.1:100344-121985 GCA_013399055.1 Ramphastos sulfuratus
GGAGACCAAAGCCTGAAAATGACATCCTTTTGTTTCTGTGATGTAATCCCAGTCCTACTGACCCAGTTCCACCTTCCAGCAGGCTGTTTAGCACACTACCTGGATAGACACTGTCCCAGTGCATCTGATTGATTAGTTATGAGAAAAGGAAAGGACTAATGTAATTTCTAAATTATGAAAATAATGGACAAGTGGGATTTCTGGACTGATCATGGACTTTTGAGATCCAAGCCATCCATCAAACTTACTCCTTCTTTTCTTATGATCCATCATCCCTTCCTTTAGGTGTGCTGTCAATAAATCTTGTGTCAGCAGATCAGAAGGCACAAGAGATTTCCTGGCTTCAAAGGGCAAAGGCAAATACTTTCTTTGCTACATCTTCAACTGCAATTGTCTACACTCAACACCACTAACATCAAATAGATCAAATAACTAGAAGATAGATACACAAACTAATTCTATATATAGGAGATAGACACAGATAGACAGATATACAGAGATGTTAAAAAAAACCCTAGGGTAACAATGTAACTAAGCCAAACATCACTTAATTAAAGAAGTCTTAAATATCATATACCTTGGTAATGACTGACTTTACCAAAGGAAAAGTGGTGTATTTGCAGAGAATCCTGGGTAGGAATATAATCATGAGTCCAATCTGACCTAGAATGAAAGTAGGGCACCAGGCATAATAGAACAGAAAACGATCTGTGGTAATTACTGTGATGGTTTGGGAGTTCCCTGCCCCTCCCTACTTTGTGAAATCACCCAGACTAGACTCAGCTGGGCTGGAAGCTAAGGACTGAAGCTCTATTTACAGCTTAGCACAATGTACAAGCAGAGATATACACAATAGACAGGAATATTTACAGAAATACACAAGTTAAAGGTAATACAGAAACACAACACCCCTCCTAGAAATCAGAGTCCCCAGGAGGGGCTCCCAACCACCCTTCCACCTTCTCCCCACCCCTCTACCTTACCCCAGGGTTTGCCTTATGCACGAGGTGAGTTTGGGGGATTGGCCAGGGGAGGTTAGAAGGAAAGTGGTTAGTTAGATTACTCAGCAGAGAAGGCAAAAAACAGATAGAGAGCCCAAGAGTGTCTTATCTACGTTTCTGTTCTTGTTCTTATACATCTCAGCAAGCCTATGAGTGAAGTAGACATGACCATTGTTTTCTTTCCACAGCCTATAATTTTCTCTATTAAAATATTCCAATTAGCCTCAAACCAGCACAATTACAAATGTAAGAATCATTCCGGGAGGTAAAGTATTCACAAGCTCATATAAAATTAGGAGATAGATTTCCTGCAGTCTGACTTTATGGATTACAGTAAAAGCCCAGAGCAGTTCTACAGACTGATGTATACAAATATACAAGACAAATATAGTCACACCAAAACGTGTCCCTGGACCTTTCTCTATGTGTCATGTTATGTTTAAGATCATGACACCTGCCCACCTCAGACTCCCAGGACTCTTTCTGGAACTGACAAATTTAACATTTGCCTCTTTTCCCGTGCCCTGGTGAGGACGGACACAGGCTCAGAAAGTTAAAATAATGGATAGGTTTAATTTATTAAAGCTACAGGTGAAACAGATTTGGGATTACTGCTGACAAATGCACTAACTGCAAGTGATCGAGCTCGAGTTAATGGATTCCAGCTAACATCTGACACATCTGGAGATACAAATCTTTGCAGTAGCTCTAATATATAATACAAATGCAGCAATTCTTACCAGAAGGTGTCTCTTTCTTGGGTAGAGGAAAAGGGGAACAGCCCATTATCTGTCCTTACCTCTGCTAATTCTACAGTCTGTCCCTCTAGAGAGGTGTTTCCCTCATGGGTTTTTACATCCTAATCCCATCTGTCTCAGATTTTAGGTGACGTTTAGCATGATTTTGGGTGAGGAGGTGAGTAACACAGTCATATATGTTTAATATGCACTCTATTTGGCTCATTATCATACTGAGGCATGCCAGCTTTAATGCTGCAATTAATTAGGCAAAATTTGCTTGAAAGCCACATATTTTTTGTTGTTATAGCCTTGCTTCATTAGTTGTAGCTGAAACAGGGCTGGCTTATCTTCACAAGACTCCTGCCCTTCTTTGCAGCCCTTTGGCAGGCCAGCTTCATAGATCTATATTCCCAGAAATAACAAAACAGCTCTGGATGTAAGCATCTCAGTGTTGCTCCTGAAGCACACTAAATCAATCTGCATTCCTGTCCCATGGTATGCTAGCCAGTTACTGGGGTAACTTTGACAATATTACCTTCCACTCAAACTAGTGGTGTGTACTTCACAAGGCACTTCTAAAAAAAGGAAATAAAAAGAATGTGCGTAGTTCCAAGATTGAATGAGACATTCTATCAACATTCAAAATGAACTAATCCAGCCACTGCAAATGAACAGATTCACAAAACAAAAGATAAACTTTCCACATCTCATTTAATTTGTGCTATTATCTTTCTACTCTTCACTGCACTGAGAAAATAGCTTTACCATTCTCCAAAGTATTCAAACCTTATAAATGTTAATAATCAAAACAAAAACAAACAAACATTATTAACTGCTTGAGAGAATATTTTAAATGAGCAGGAGAATAAAGAAAATAGTCCTAATTCACAAGTGTTTGCAGGTCCTGCATTAGAATTCCCTCTAAAAAAATAAAACAACCAAAAAAAAGTTCAAGAATTAGAGGCCAGAGACCTCTAGTTAGACATGTTGGACTCAATGATCTTGGAGGTCTTTTCTAACCTGGTTAATTCTGAGACATACTGCTGAGGACAGAATTTGGTTCTCCACACGCAAACTGTTCTTACAAAGATTCTTAAAGGCATTTAAAACGTAACAAATTTAAATGTTGTGTACTGTGGTTTGGTTTTGTTGCTTACATCTCTTCCTGTCGTGGTAGGCCTGAAAAGCCCAAGGTGGGCTTGTGCCTCCCCTGCCCCCCCTCCTTCTGAGCTGGGGGTGGTGGCCACAAAAGCCCCAGCCTCACCTAATATGGGCAAACTGGGCAAACTGCCATCCTGATTGGCCAGTCTGTGTCCAAAGGCCCATCAGTCTCGGGCTGAAATGGATATAAAGGATGAGCAGGTAGCACAAGCTCGCTCGCTTGCTCTCGCTACTCTCTCGCTCTGCCATTGTGTCCGTGCCNTCTGCTGAGTCCAGTCTGGGACTTATGCCACAGCACCAGTGGTGATGGTGACTAATTTCCATCAGTAGGGTGGGGTTCAGTACTGTTTTTGCACATGTTTGTATATACATATATATATATATATTTTTTTTTTTTTTCCCCTTCTCATTAAAGCAGTTTAATTTTCTTTTCTAGCCCATAATCTTTCCTTTATTCCCATTCCTGTCCCCTTTGGAAAGTGAGAGGGGTCAACAGGAAGTGTCTGTAACTTGTTTAGCAAACAGCCAAGCACCAGCCCATGACAACTGATTGTGCTATAGCTGGTATCAACGACCTGGATGAGGGCATTGAGTGCACTCTCAGCAAGCATGATACAAAACTGGGGGGGGGGTGGGGGGTGTTGAGAGCCCATCAGGCTGTGCTGCCATCCAATGGGATCTGGACTGACCGGAGTGCTGGACAAAGGCTAACCATATGAAGCTCAATAAGGACAAGTGCAGGGTCCTACATCTGGGCAGGAATAACAGGCACCAGCACAGCCTGGGGGCTGCCCTGCTGGAATGCAGCTCTGTGGAGAAAGACCTTGGAGTCCTGGTGGACAGCAAGTTCTGCATGGGCCAGCAACGTACCCCTGTAGCCAAGAGAGCCGATGGCAACCTGGGGTGCATCAGGAAAAGCGTGGGCAGCAGGGCTAGGGAGGTTCTTCTCTCCCTCTACTCTGCCCTGGTGAGACCATACCTGGAGTACTGTGTCCAATTCTGGGTTCCCCAGTTCAAGAGAGACATGGAGTCCAGCAGAGAGCTATTGAGCATCTCCACTACAAGAGAGACTGAGAGCCCTGAGGCTGTTTAGTCTGGAGAAGAGAAGGCTGAGAGGGGATCTGGTAGGTGTCGAGTGGCTGGGGCCAATCTCTTGTTGCTGGTCAGCAGCAATAAGACAAGCAGCAATGGCTACAAACTGGAACATAGAAGGTTTCACCTCAACATGAGGAGAAACTTCTTTCCAGTGAGGGTGAGAGAGCACTGGAACAGGCTGCCCAGAGGGGTTGTGGAGTCTCCTTCTCTAGAGACTTCCAAAACTCAACTGTATGCGTTCCTGTGTGAACTACACTAGGGGATCCTTCCTTGGCAAGGGGGCTGGACTCGATCTCTGGAGGTCCCTTCCCACCTCTAAATTTCTGTGATTCTGTGTGTGCTACTCACTAAAGTACTTGAAAAATAATAACACATTACCACTATGTAACACCATGATGAAAGAGGCAGTTTAGAGCATGCTGTAGCATTTATTTTTGTGGAATGGAAAACATTCCCAATTATTTAATGCTGTATTAACTTCTAATTTGCCTCATCTGGCTGCAATTTATGATACAATTCCATTTCAGAACCAGGGGTTTCTTATAAATCACACCTTGCAAATCAATACAATGAAATCAAACAAGTCATGATATTAAACTATGTTCCATAACCTAGATTTTTATCGGCTTGTATAAACTTTAATTAAAAGTTAAGTTGAAGTAATTTTAGTCAGTTTACCTGCCACTGTTTATCAAAATTATTCTCTGCTGCTTGTTTTGTATTTCTGCTTTGGTTTTGATATAAAAAACAGGCCTCTGCACAGTGCAATGCTGAAAGGTATGGAAATTACACGAGAGAATATAAAGCACCAGGAACATCCCTGGATGCTAGTGAAGTAGTTTGACATTTACTGTGATGTTACACAAAGGATTAGACCCTCTAACAGTGATGCTCCAGGGACCAGTATTGTTGTATCACTTGACATGTGCCAGGCACAGCAGGACTTGAAAGACAGTATTTGCAGAAATAAACAGCAAGGAAAACAGTGCTGGACCATTAGAAAGGAATGCAAAAAGGTCACAATCTGTAGGCTACATCACTTCTCAAACTAAGTCTTTCCTTCCATCCCTAGTAAATTGTAAACTTTCCATGTCACGCCAATTATACCAGTTCTCTCCATTTACCTCTCAGGTATCACCTCCTCCACAGGTCCTTCATGTGTGTTCAGTATAACATTTTTGATAAAAATACACAAACCAGCAAATGCATTTTAGACGAAAATCAATGAACTCTACCTAGAAAAATAATCAACCTTGTTAGACCAATTTCCTCCACATTTTCACTTAGTTTAGTAACAGTCATAAAAACTGACTACTACTTACTCACAGTGCTGGAAAATTCTGACCCATGTGCTTTCTGAGAAACAATTCTAGCAGATCTTTATTGACTAAGGTTTCAAGATGATAGACATTTACTTGCTCTGCGCATCATACCTATAAAGTATTTAAAACTTCTGACTACCAGTGTGTCTAGTACTATCACATCTCATCTAAGGGAGGATAACTATACATATGATAGTCAGGATTTCTGGATAGCTTTCTAAAAACTTGATTTCTACAACTGCATAAAAATGGTTTTGGTTGTGGGGTTTTGTTGTTTTGTTTGTTTTTCTGACTTTTATGGCTCCTCTATAGTCCTTCTTGCTTTACAGTATCAGCAAGGTTGGAAGAGACCTCAAAGATCATCACAGTATCACAGTATAAGCAAGGTTGGAAGAGACCTCAAAGATCATCAAGTCCAACCCATTGCCACAGACCTCAAGACTAGACCATGGCACCAAGTGCCACGTCCAAACCTGCCTTGAACACCTCCAGGGACGGTGACTCCACCACCTCCCTGGGCAGCCCATTCCAGTAGCAAATGACTCTCTCAGTGAAGAACTTTCTCCTCACCTTGAGCCTAAACTTCCCCTGGTGCAGCTTGAGACTGTGTCCTCTTGTTCTGGTGCTGGTTGCCTGAGAGAAGAAAGCAACCTCCTCCTGGCCACAACCACCTTTCAGGTAGTTGTAGACAGCAATAAGGTCTCCCCTGAGCCTCCTCTTCACCTACCCTTCTTGATGTTGAACTTCACACAGTATGCAGAGAACAATCCAGAACAGCTTCATAATCTCTCCCTTGCATAATTATAGCATAGGTAGATCCTACTGTGCACAGAAATAGAACAATTTTCCCCCTCCATGCATTAATTTGCATTCCTGCCACTGAATTTCATCTGCAGTATTATTGCCTAGTCATCTGGGATTGCAGGATTCTCCTGCATGTGTTTGCAATCAGATTTGGATTTCTCAGAATGAAGCAATATTGTATCATCAGCCAAGTTGTTTTCTTGGCTTTGTTTTTGTTTCTTTTTCTGATCGTTTGTGAATATCTTGAGCAGAAGAAATCCCCAAACACTTTTTCCTGGGATAGCTAAAACCTAATAATTCATCGTTTCCTTTGCTTCCCATCTTGTAGCCAGTTCTTTTACTCTTCTATGACACATGACTTCAAGCCAGTAAGGAAATTCAGTGAAAGACCTTGTGAAAGAAAATTCGTGCACATGGTGCTAACTGAACATTCCTGTGGCCATACTTTGACTCTTATTGCAGCAGGGATTTCTGCAAAATTCATAGCAACTCTTCCCTATCCATGACTCTTTCCATTCCTTTCTTTCCACAGCTCCTGTTTCTGTGTGGGATGCAGAAATCAGGCTTCCTGAAATACATCAACTGCTCCTTACAGGCTTTTAAAGATTGGCATTGTTTGCCACTGCTACTAAGAGATATTTAAATGCTACATACCGCTGGTAACAGTCCATCAGTTTTACACTTAAGATTCTCAGACAGCTTTAGGGCACAAGAATCTGGGCCTGTGTCCAGGGGACTCTATTGTTCAGTGATCCCCTTCCTAGCAGAGAAGGGGAAATGGGAAAAGGAGAGGAGGCCCATGGGTTGAAATGAAAAGGGATTCAATGAACAGCCAAATTAATATTGGTATCAATGCTAACATGAAGCATCAGCCCAGTGCTTGTGCGACGATCACAGGAACACAGTCATTGTGATCAGAATGTCCCTCCAGGGATAAGGAGAAGCAGGAGGAAAATGAAGAAGAGAAACAACGATTTTCAGCATTCACCCTTTATACTGAGCATGATATTTATTGTTTGAGGTACACCTGTGAGCCAGCTCTGCCCTTTCAACTTTAGCTCCTAGCTGACTCAAAACTATTATAGAATCATAGAATGGTAAGGTTGGAAGGAGACCTCAAGGATCATCTAGTTCCAAACCCCTGCCATAGGCAGGAACACCTCCCACTAGTACAGGTTACTCAAGGCCTCATACAACCTGGCCTTGAACCCCTCCAGGGAGGGAGCAGCCACAACCTCCCTGGGCAACCTGTTCTAGTGCCTCACCACCCTCACTGGAAAGAACTTCCTCCTAACATGCAGTCTAAATCTTCCCTCTGCCAGTTTAAACCCATTGCCCCTAGTCCTGTCATTGCAAGACCTTATAAATAATCCCTCCCCAGCCTTCCTGTAGGCCCCCTTCAGATACTGGAAGGCTACTATAAGGTCTCCTTGAAACCTCAAGGAGACCTCAACCCCAACTCTCTCAGGCTGTCCTCATAGGAGAGCTGCTCCAGCCCTCTGATCATCTTTGTGGCCCTCCTCTGGACCTGCTCCAACACTTCCATGTTCTTCCTGTGCTGGGGGCTCCAGAACTGCACTCCAGATGGGGTCTGACAAGAGCAGAGTAAAGGGGGAGAATCCCCTCCCTTGCCCTGCTGGCCACACTGCTCTTGCTGCAGCCCAGGACTCAGTTGGCTGTCTGGGCTGCATGCACACACTGCAGGCTCATGTTGAGCTTTTCATCAATTCATCAACCTATTAATGGCCTGCACACCATGGCTGGCCAATGATTCTGTCCCAGTGGGACCTGAATAGTCTGGCAACTTGTAACTGTAAATTTTATTTATTTGCTTTACAAATCTTTCTACTGAAGTCTAAAAGTTGGACTGTTCTTTGGACTCAGCCTAGTATAGGCTCCACCTCTGCCACGAACTCTTGCTCAGAGGTTCATTGCACTTGCTGGTGATGCTCTCTTACACCTCTTCCTTCACCTTGCTCCAGCCCTTTGGGCTTCCTGCAGGCTCTCTGCCTTGCCAGGTTTTGTGAAGTTTTCTATTACCAGCATTTAGGTCTTCAATAAGCATGCTTTGTAATCTATTCTGATCCATTTGTTTTGGTTATACATTCCAGCTACCAGAACTTAGAATCTTTTCTACTTGTCACATTTCCACATTATTTGTTAAGGGTGTCTTTACTACTCCTAGTAGCATCTTTTACACTGCTATTTTACCCAGATTGTTTTTCCCCTTCTAAACAAGCTGCTTTTTTTTTTGTTTTGTTTTGGGGTTTTTTTTGTTTGGTTTTGGGTTGTTTTTTTTTTTTTTTTTTGTTAAGCAGGGTATTTACATTTACTCCAGGCATCTAATAAAGCATCTTTATTACAATAAAACATCTTTAAACAACCTCTGTGCCCCTGAAAGTTCCTCCTTTAACTGTTCTCTTCATTTAATGTTGTTCCCCTACTTAAGATTAAAGTTACTATATTGGGTAGTTGGTATCTCTTTTTCATCTCTGAGAATGTTGAATAGAGGAATGGAATGTTCACTGATACCAAGGGGCTAAATCACATAAAAGGTTAAATGAACTACTCACAACTAAATCACCATCTGATTTTGCTCCTTTGGCTTCCCTGATTACTTGATTCAAGAAAGAAGCATTAAGATCTCTTAAAGTGTCACCTCTTCACCAAATCCTATGTGTTATTTATCCTCTTTGCAAAGGGAGAAGTGGAACAGAAAATCTCTCCTGATACATGGAAATCAAGACTGGTTTCCTTACAGAAGCATATCCTCTAGGCAATCTCATCTTTTAAATTACCCCAAGTTATTTCAGTTAAAGTCCACTTATTTAGGAAATGGATGTAAAATAAGGAATGGGAATAAAAAGAAGGCCAGATTAATGGCTCTCCTACAACAAACTTTGAGAATCTATATTGCTTGCCAACGTGCTATACATGCTGCTGTTGTGCTTCAGAAGATTTACTCAGCAAAGTAAAACCTCAGGATACAATCAGCTGTGATGTTTCTGATGGCTGGAATGCAGACCTATATACCCTAAATGAAAGTTGTATTGAAGAAATCCAAGACCTAATTTATAAATGATTTAGCACATATGAACCATGAAAGTGTGTTAAAAGTGAGCTCTTCTTTCTATTATTTCCATGGCCTTTACAAATGGGATTTGCATTTGCAAATTGGGTAACAAGGAAATTAAACAGAAAAACTACACCAGGAAAATTAGTAACAGAATGAGTATGTTGCACATATGCATAAGTGTTTAGCAGCCTACATTCACAAATCCACCCTGAAGCAGAGATTATCACATGCTATTGGAAAGAACTCTGCTTTTTTTGGGGGAAGGTTTCCTATATATTCCATCTGAAAACTAATTTGGATTCACACAGATTACAGCACAGCA
Organism: Ramphastos sulfuratus; assembly: GCA_013399055.1. NCBI lineage: Eukaryota > Metazoa > Chordata > Aves > Piciformes > Ramphastidae > Ramphastos > Ramphastos sulfuratus. The sequence continues at coordinate 109,866 of WBNM01013563.1, forward strand.
CCACTAAAGCACTGCAGATATTTTGGGTGAAGCAGTTTCTGCTTTCAGGATTTTGCATCCTGAAATAGCTACAGCAGATGGTGAAAAGCAGAATCCAACTTGGAGCCATCACATCCATGGTATTGACTGGCAGTAACAAGATTTGAGTCCCTTCATCAATCAGTATAACTGTGTGTAATGCCTGGTTAGCCTTTTGCTTACTCTGTAATAACAGGCTATCTTCTCCAGACTCATACTGTAAACAGAGCTGCAGGTAGAAGCTGAACAATTGCACCTGTAAACCACTCGAGAAGGGACTGTTTCAAAGGGGAGGACAGTGTGTGTGGAAGCAGATGGACTCTGCATGTGACTTCCTCCTTTTGATGGCTTTAGTGCTGATTCACATCCATCCAAAACACTGAATGAGACTTTGAAAAGAGGGAATCCAAAGGAAATCCACAGGGCTGTTATTGATTTTCATAGGAGAGAGTGCCCCTTTCTATCAAGCCTTTATCAGTGAGACAGAAATACCTGCATATAAAACTGTGCTGTGCATGGCAGATGCAGCATGGATGAGATATCAAAAGCTGATTAATTGATCATCCAAATAAGAAAGGGTGATTATGCCCTTCAAGGGGAGCAGGGCACTTTCAGTAGTAAAAAAAATAGACTTGTCATTCTTTTTACTACACATTTTACAACACTGTATTTAAACATTCCTGTTCTACTTAAGATACTTCCATATGGGTACTTGTGGTCCTGTGACTACAAGCCTAAGCCATTAAAACAGATGAACATGCAAACTAGAGTATCTTCAAGGCATTCTCTAAGCCATTTCAGACAGAACAAATCCTGTTACTTGTCTGTTCTATGAAGACATATCTCCAAAACAGAAGTCTATGAGGGTTCCCAGCACAGATGAAAAACAATGGAACCCCCCCTCCCCCCCTCCAGTATTCCAGTTATATTGCTTTCCTGGATCAACTGGTATCGTGAGAATAGAGTGGCTTACCTTGAGCCCCTGTGGGTCTGCCAAATCACTGCAGCTGATTCACCAAAGTTATGCAGGCTTTAGGTCAAGACTGTGTTTAGAAGCACCATACAAAGTGGCCATATGTCATGGAAGGCCAAAACATGTTCTCACTTGTCCAGACGTTCCCCTGTTCCCCCTCTCTCCTGCTGATGAGGGAAGCAACCAGGGGAAAGGAAAACAAAGGCTTGGTGCCATCATGTCTCTTCCAAGTTGTAAACAGGGTACCCACATGTGTTTATACATTTGTTTGTGTTCTGCCCTAAAAAGGTAAAAGACTTTACCTACTATGGTCAAGTTTGGCAAACTGCCATTATGATTGGCTAATCTGTGGCCAAAGGGCCATTAGTCTCAGGCTGAATTGATAAAAGAGATGAGCAGGTGAACACAACATGCTCTGCAGTTCTCTCTGCTCTGCCTCAGTGCTCTCTACCATTGCATTTGTGCTCTCTGCCATTGTACCCTGACATGTTCTGCCATGCTTTTGCCTTATTTGCTTTGCAGCATTATGTCTGCTAAGTTCCAAGCCAGCTTTGCTGCATAATAACATGCCCTGATGCTTTGGGCTTGTATACCTGGAATTACTTTAGTTTATCAGGAATAAGCATTAAGTCCTTTCAAGTGACAGGCTCGCTTAGCCAGTGTAATCATAGAATGGCAAGGTTGGAAGGGACCTCAAGGATCATCTAGTTCCACCCCCCTGCCATAGGCAGGGACACCTCCCACTAGTACAACTCACTCAAGGCCTCATTCAACCTGGCCTTGAACACCTCCAGGGAGGGAGCAGCCACAACCTCCCTGGGCAACCTGTTCCAGTGTCTCACCACTCTCACTTGAAAGAACTTCCTTCTAACATCCAGTCTAAATCTCCCCTCTGCCAGTTTAAACCCATTGCCCCTTGTCCTGTCATTACAAGACTTCATAAATAGTCCCTCCCCAGCCTTCCTGTAGGCCCCCTTCAGATACTGGAAGGCTACTATAAGGTCTCCATCTGCACATCTGCAAGACATCATGCCAAGTCTGCACATCTGTGAATCTTCTGCCGAGACTGGGAGCCATGAATGACACTATGTCCTTTACAAGAGGAACCCAGATCAGATCAGGGATCATCTGCCTCTCTCCCAGCACCCTGTTAGAGCCTGAGAAGATACAGAAACCTCAACGGTTAACAAGACACTGACGTAACTCCCATCAAGTGTTTGGATACTGTCTGAAACGATAATTTAGCCCCAGGAATCCAGAGATAATATTTTGTGAGTAAATATTCAAAAGCCTCTCTGTAACTGAATCTGAGATGCCTTAGGCAGAAAGAAGCCTCTTGAGTGCCTCTTTTGGGCAGGCAGTATATCGACCATAAGATTCTCTTTCCAATTTCCATTAGTTGAATTAATGTTTGTATTTCTAGCTAGTTATTTCTTAAGTGTTCTAGATTGTCTGTTTTTTCATTTGTGCAATATTTTTCATGATCGTGCAAAGAACCCAGTATTAAAAATTAAGTACTGTGGCAAAATTCCTGGATATCAAAATTAATAAAATATATTAATTTTTTAAAAAATAAAATCCTTACCATACCACTACACCATAGCTCCTAGAGATTTTTGATTGTTATCAGTTGCTGGACACACACTACACATGAATATAACAGAAGGCTACAAATTTTGAATGCCCATTAAATACAAACAAGGAGAATTTCATAGAATGGTAAGGTTGGAAGGGACCTCAAAGATCATCTAGTTCCAACCCCCTGCAGAGAACTCACAGTATTACATATTTCCTGGAAATAATTTTTTTGGCAGGAAACAGAACTCTCAACAGCAGGAGAAAAAAAAAATATTCATCAGCAGATGCTTCCTAAAGAGACAGCAGGAGTGGCACTGAGAGAAGTTTAGGGATGAAGAAATATTGATAGTCATACTTTGTTTTTTATAGCACTGATTACTGGTGTCAGAGACCTTTGATCTGTTGAAGAGACAGCTTTTCAATTTCATGTGGGCAGAGCTGTCCATATAAATACCAAGAAAAGGGATTTTCTTGAGATTGAATATAATACACCCACTGAATTCAGAGAACTTTTTCCTATTCGTTCTGAAGCAGCATCCTCAAAAACACCACCTACAGCCTCCACTCTCACAGGGCATGAAAGGTACTTCACATAACCAAGACCAAATAGACTGACTCTCTGATAAATTCTCTGTTAGATCAAGAACAACCTTTCTTTTTTTAGACCAACTCAAGACCACATTCAAGGTTAATTGTTAAAGTTGGAACCTTAACATACAACAGCAGCCACATTTCAATTGCATTACATGGAAGGAGACATCCCACTCAAGGATGCTCCACCTCTGGATCCCACATGCTTTTGCCACACCAGGTAGGTGCCAGCAGTCTTGACACTGCCAAGGAGGAGGATAGTTTGGATCCATTGACACTGTTTCAAAATGTGACTGATTACACAGTAGAGAGAGCCAGATTCTCCATTTATATATCAGAGGTGCTGCCACAGGTAGCCTGCAAAATGGATTAATTTAAATGGTCTGTGTGATGTAGTATCAGAAATACCAACTAAAGACAATTCTTTCCATGGGTAATGAGGAGAGTCCAGAAGCAGTCTCAGAAGCAGGTTTTCCCACAGCATTTAGGCATTCTTGACTACTCTTACTAGTCACCTGCCAATCTTGAGAGCTGGCAAGTAGTCTCTCACAAAAATCCCAAAGGTGTTGACAAGGATGGATGGAAAATCAAAGATGGATGGAAAATCAAAGCAGTTACACAGAAACTAGCACTTTGTGTTAGCCATGTCCTGCCTACTCCATCAGGATGGCAAAGGAAAATATAAAGGATCTGACTCCTCATTACCAAATAGGAGGGGGCATTTAAGCATTTATTATTCTTTCCCAGCGAGTTTATGGTAGAATTTCAATACTATGTTAAACCAAAGAGGAATGAAACAGGCAATAGCCACAAAAACATTGGTGAGACACCATACCCACTGAAGGAAAAGGGTATTTTGTTTGCTAAATGTTCTCTAGGCCACTTAATTACCATGATAGCTGTTTATTCTTTCCTTCTCTTCTGCTAAACATTTATTATTCCACACAGCACTCAACCTCGTCATCAGAGAGGATGGTCATCAATCTGCAGTGAGTTTAGTTTCCATCACATACTCCAGTCTCACCAGGCACCCTGGAGGAGATGCTCAACTGGGAATAGCAAGGTAGTGATAAGTTTCTCCTGGTTTTTATTCCCACCTTCTGATAAAACAAAATACAATCAGCAGTGGCAATGCACTGCACTTCTGCTGAAAATAAATGCTATAAGAATCAATACAAATAATTATTTTACCATACATATACTGCAAGCAGTTTATTTTGCTTAATCCCTTTACCCTTGCCTCAACAACAACTCTGTTGGTATGGCATAAATAGATAATATGCTAATACATTAGATTGAAGTCTTTAAGGTAAATAAATCACTGTTTTGTAACTTTCCACAGCACTGTGTGTGTATTTCTCTGCTTCACATACGAGGAAACAGAAAGCCTGGTAGTTAGGTGTTCTTCTTCTTGTGTTATAATGTCAAATGTCAGAAGTAAACCTGTGATATATCTGGAAATCTATGATGTAAACATTAAGCATCTGCAGCAATAGAACAATACTGTGCCAGTCAATGCCCAAAATCCCCATCAGTGTTTGCGCTGGTTTCACTCCAGTGCAGCTCACAAATCCTGAACTTCAACTCTTCTCTAGCACATTCAGATGCTGAAAAAAGGACATTAGCAAAGATTATAGGTGATATTCTCCTCTCAAAGCAAATGGAAGAACCCTGTAGTATTTACTCAGTATTTTGTAGTACAACCAGCCTGGTTCCCTCTGTGTTGTCATTGTATGACTTGCACCAGACTAGATGCTTGGGCACCCACACTGCAGTTCAAATCTCTACAGCACTGAATACTGAGCCTCCGACCTCAGTTGACTTGCTGCTTTTCTTGCAGGTGTTCAGCAGCTTGTCATTTGAAAGCTGGCCAACAGAAGCACTATACAGCTGGCACAGCTGGCTTATTTGTCTATTAGTTCTGGTCACTTGATTTTTTCATCTGGGTAAGACAACAGGATTTGGAACCTTTCTTTCTAATAATCAAGACATTGCCAACCACACAAAATTAGTTGCATCGCTTTCAGTCCTCAAATCCATTTTTAGTACCAGCACTTTCGTTCTATTCAGTTCTACCTCTTTTCCAGGCAGAAATACCATGTCTGGAATCCTAAAAGAAACCCCTTCTGCAACTGTGTATTTTGGGGCTTGCTCCTTTGGAAATGAGTGCAGGGCTGTCCCAGTTTGAGGCCATGAGATACCTGGGGCTGGAGGACAGAAGTGATTCTTACTCCTTTTGAGGAGTAAGAATGAAGATACTGCACATGGATTGGAAGTTTAAAGAGAGATTCTATTTACTAGTGCATATATGCAAAAGGCAATTGGGTAGAACAAATACATCCACAAGTTAAGTCAAGTCTATTGGACTAAATCCATCTAGAATCCTCCACCCCTTCCACCCTCAGCAGGCCTAAGAGTAGGCCATAACTATCCCCTCCCCGCCCCCGGCTTAGGCCTACAAGGCCTCAGTAGGCTGCATGACACAGCTCAAAATTCCCTGCCAGCCAGGAGCCATCTACCCCACACACACCATGAGAGAAGGAGGAATGTGTGCTCTTCCTGGAGAGAGACATGAAGGGAAGAGAGAGGGGAAGCGGCAAGGAGGGAAGAGAACAATATCAACCAAGCACTGCCTTATAAGCTATGATACTGGAAAACAGAATAGAATAACAATACTACAACATTCTGGGATGACCAAGTCCGTCCCCTGGGATGGATCTTGGTCTTTGTAGTTTTCTTAAGGGAACTGCAACCTCCTCAAACTACCACTAGGGCAGACCTTATGACTTCTTCCCTTGTAAACAGTGATTAGGAGCACAAAGATCTGAGCACAAATGTCTCACGCTCTGAGGGAAGAAAAAGTGCTGGTGTTGTCAGAGCCACTCTCCTGGAGCCTCACTTTCCAGATGTTTGCCCTTTTCTTCAGAAGATGACATGTATCACTTCAAAAAGTTATGTACCTTTCAGTTTTGGTTCTCTGACTCGCATTCCTGCAATTCAGAACTGCCCAGCCATATGCTTGGTTTTATACTTTGACATGTTTTAAATTATGCTCTTTATTACAGCTTTAACTGTATGAACTCATTCTAATAATCAGTGTCAAATTATTTAACAATATAATGAAGAAAATATAAACCAGATAACTCTCTGTTGAGTGTGCTGAGATGAAGTGTTGGAGTGGGTCCAGAGGAGGCCATGAAGATGCTCAGAGGGCTGGAGCAGCTCTGCTATGAGGATAGGCTGAAAGAGTTTGGGCTTTTCAGCCTGGAGAAGAGAAGGCTTTGAGAAGACCTTATAGTAGCCTTCCAGTATCTGAAAGGGGCCTACAGGAAGGCTGGGGAGGGATTATTTACAAGGTCTTGCAATGACAGGACAAGGGGTAATGGGTTTAAACTGGCAGAGGGAAGATTTAGACTGGATGTTAGGAGGAAGTTCTTTCCAGTGAGGGTGGTGAGACACTGGAACAGGTTGCCCAGGGAGGTTGTGGCTGCTCCCTCCCTGGAGGTGTTCAAGGCCAGGTTGGACGAGGCCTTGAGTGAGCTGTGCTAGTGGGAGGCGTCCCTGCCTATGGCGGGGGGTTGGAACTAGATGATCTTTGAGGTCCTTTCCAACCTTACCATTATATGATTCTACAATAAGTTACATTTAGTGGTCATGCACACTCAACATTTGTACAAGCTTTGTTTTGAGAAGGTGGTAGGTTAATTGGGATAAAAAACACAAACACAGTTCGGTATCCATAACAAGCAGCCTCTACCAGTGACATAAAGAAGGAGGGGAAAAAACAAAACCCAAAACAGGAGTCAAAGAAGAACTGAAGGCTTCTATGGCAATAACATCAATATATATCTGTAGAAATGACAAACTTCAGCTACCACTCTAGAAAAGTGCTCTTAAATCTTTCACACTGATGGTCAACCATATTTCATAATGCATATTTCATATTTGCATATTAGTACTTCTGAGATATATTCTCTTACCTTCCCAGGATGCCATGGCAATTACAGAGGAACCAAGACCGATATGCTGAAAACCACCATGACAGTCAGCTAGCTCTGCAGATGGGTTAAACTATCAAATACATTGAAAAGTGGGTAATTATCACTGAATTCATTTTTAACATGCTCGGGATGACTGCATTATTTTTCCAAACAAAGCCATAATCCTAAATTGAGCTACAAGCATAGGTTGGGTTTGCCTTTTATTTTCCAGCTTCTGTGGAGTGAAGGTGCTAGATATGGCAGACACCCTTAATCCACCACCTCAGCAGAGACAAAGAACACGAAGAGTGGTTCATTTTCTTCGGCATCAAGAAGCCGAAACAGGCTGGTCCTTACTAGCAGGATCTGAGGACTCTACTTTGCACCACTTCAGCTGGAAAGATCAGCAGGGCACATGCAATAATGCTGCTTGCAAGTCAATTGGCTCTCTCATGGGGGGATCTGCTGTATTTGACTCCTCCTAAAACAAATTTACAAGATGCCTTCTCTGGAGGGACTAAAAACAAATAAGTAAGAGCTATGGGATTTGTATCATGCTCAACCGTGGATAACTAGAACAGGCTCAGAGTATTTGCCACCCTTTGCAGAAATAAGCTGGACAACTTTACCTCATAGGGCTACTGAAGATTTACATTCATCATTAACATGCACCTCAGCACCACACGCTCCCCAATTCAAAGAGAGATGCCACAACACCTGGTGTTTGTGTGCAAACCACTCCAGAAGGTTTACAAATTCAATTAGGGAAAGAAGCAATGAGCTGTGGCAGGGTAGATAAGTCTTATACAGGCAGGAAGGCATTACTTATAGTGACTAATCCTCAGGCATGGCTCAAGTGTCTGTGAAGAAATAGCGAAATGAAAAGACACTCATGCCTTGTACAGCAAAGGAATCCTGGGAGGCATGAGGCATGCACACAGCGTAAATCCCGGGCACTACGCAATGCAGGGTAATGCCAAGCCTTGGGAGATCCAGCAGATACTCCGGACCAGGTCTGGACCCAAAACCACAGCACAAGAGGCATGTATCACACAAGTCTGAGAAGTGCATAAAGGTGTGTTTGGAGCAAGTGGGGAATGAGTAGAGGCTCTTAATTTGCAGTGCCTGGGACACTTAAGGAGGTGCTGCAAGACCCGAAGGAAGTGGAGCAGGGAGAGGCAAGAAACAGATCACCCTTTGGTTTCTTGCTCCTGGCAGTTCCAGACAACCCAGCTCCAGGCTCCCCCATCAAAGCTGCATGCCTTCTTCCCCTGGATGTTGTCCCTGCTTTGGTTGTACCCAGATGATGAGGCCACAGTTCCAAATGCTTACTAAGTATTGTGATGATGAGGAATCAGGTACCACTGGTGCACTAACAATTACTTTGTCTATATGAGGCGTTTCCTTGCAAATAAGATTTTGAGCATAGTCAGCAGCAGGGTTCCTTTGGGAAGATGGAAAGTCTAACTATAACAGCATGTACACAGGCTATGAATATGATAAGAAACCAATTCTTAGCAAAAAAGTTATCATTTATAAACCTGAAACATTTCTAAAATACACTATAGTTACGTGATGTACCCACAGCAACATTGCTGCACAAATCACTGTATGCCACTGAAGGATGGAAGCTGTTTTTCCAAAATACATGTTTCTCTCAGACAGTTCTGCTGTCTTAAGCACCACACATAAAAGATGCACTACACCCTTCTCTTAGAATCACAGAATGGTTTAGGTTGGAAGTGACCTCAAAGATCATCTAGTTCCAATGCCCCGCCATAGGCAGGGACACCTCCCACTTGGCATCACCATATTTCAAAAACTGCTTGTATAAATTATTGACATGCTTATTGCAGCATAACTTTGTGGGTCTGGTAGCAGCTTTTCTGGAGGAGAAAGGAGAGGTTTCAGCCAGCAGATGCACACCTCAACAGAAGACCACACGACATAGACCTTCCCTTCTGTACTCCATTCCACCACCAGATTTGGATTATAATGGCTCTATAGAGGGAAATCTAAAAACTAAGTCACCAGTTTTAAGCATGTTCTGGAGCACTGTCATTAGTTCTGGAGGAGGACCAGGGATGTGCTGGAGGTGGCACCTGAGGCTGCAATGTGTCCCTGTTAGTCAAGATATCTGCTGCCTCTGCCCATCACTCACTTTTGGCATGTGAAATAATGTTAACTGTAGAATAGTAATGACTTGGAAATATCTTCCATGAACAATTCTGACTCATAATTTAGGTCCTTATATGTGAACAGAGATTTAGTTGTTAAGTGCTCTAGTCAAAGCTTTGTTTAGTCTTTAAAAGACAGGAGTGGAAGACTTCTGTTCAGGGTTGCCTCGGTCCAGCCGTTCTCTTTTACCACCCTTCAAGTACAGGTTTTGACTTTTCAGACACTCCATATGAAAGCTGCATACTGCAAATACACTACTGCTTAGTTCATCTACAACAGCTTGCATTCAAGAACTGCGATCCTCTCATTTTTTTTGATACTTTTCCCAAGCAATAGTAAGTTGGAATTGTCATAGACCAACTTCAAAGCAGATTTCTAATCTCTTCCCATTTTAAAACAAGTCTTAGAGGGTAGGAATCAGAAACAACCCAAAATCCTCTGTGTTTGTTTTTGTTTTGTTTTTTTCCAGAAGCATTTTCATTTCAACTCAGTTTTCTAATATTTAAAATCATATTTAAATCAGACTGAGTTTCTTTATCCCCTCCTTCAGCTTTGCCCTGTTTGTAATAAAAGGAAGATTTCTGTGGGGTGCATTTGTAGAGTTTGTAATCCCACCTATTACATTTTAAATTGCTACTACTTCCTTTTACACACACACAATGGTCTAGTTAAAATGTAAAACCAGTGACCAGTTGTCACATGTCTTATGACTCAGAGAAAACATAAAATTACTGAAAATATAAAATAGTATTAAAAATGAGGAAAATAGTCTAACTGATTGATGGCTACGTAAGCAGCAGCTCCCTCATCGTGGCCTCCCTTCAGCTGGTTCCTAATGCAGGGCAGAGGAACTCATCCTGTGTTTTCCACCATAGTTTCTTTCCCTGTCAAGCACACAGTGAGTGAAGGACTGGAGTACTTGCCCGCTCCTACAATTAAGCACCATCACCTACTTACATCAGGCTCATAAGCGCATCTCCAGGCCCACGTCAGGAAACTCCACTCTCTCTTTCTCCCTTTGATGAGTGGGATTTAATCACCCACCCTCTGCAGAACAGCCCCACAGAGGCATGAGAGGAGATCTGAGAACCAGCTCCCTCTTATTTCAAATATCGCCTCAACCTCTTTGCTTGAAAAATTCCCTGTTTCCCAGGGCCAAGCAGGGGAGGTGGTTCTCTTTTCAACCAAGCATGTCCCTTTCTCTCCTTCCTTTCCAAGGAGGCTTTTGGACTGATGCTTTCCCTCCCCATGGGTTCTCTTTAATGCCATCCCTAGTGGCATGAGCAAGCAAGCCAACCATCAAGAGAAGACTTGACACAGTCTTCTTGTCAGATTTCATGTTGTGCAACTACGCAGCACTAGAAGTATTTGGCACTCAGCCTCACACATTTGGTCTCTGCTATAATTAATGAATACTCATTAGCATACCAAAGGAATTAAACCTTCTCATCTTATTCTCATTACATCATATTAAGATAGAGTCTCATCCTAATGTGTTTATGAACCACATTTCAATTTCTTCACTCAGGTTAAATAGCATCTCGCTCTGTTTTCTCACTCTGGTGATGGCTCTTCATGAACCACTGTGCCGCTCACTGCAATTAGTTGAATCTCCTGCTCTTCCAATTTGTTATTGCTAAGCTCTGAGCTTACAATCTGGGTATGATTTTTTTTTTTCCCCCCTCAGTAAAGAAAGTGTACTGATAGTCAATTCAGGTCCTTCTTGGAAAAATCTGACCACAGCCTTGCTTCCAGCCCCACCTCAGAAATAAGTTCTGGAGGCCAAAAATGTAGATAATGCAAAGCTACACAATTTGACACACTCTTTCAGAGTGTTTCATTAAGGCTGAAAGTTCTCCCTAAATCAGTTTGCCACACTGCCTTTTGTCTTGCTGGACTCCAATTAGACTCCAAAATGATTGTACTTGTTCCTTCATTTGTAGTCTTCAGCTTCCTAAGGGCAATGTATATTTTGCATGTGATGTTCTATAAAACTTCCTTCAAATATTTCACTGGCATTCCAATTCTCTGTATTTCCACAACTCATTCTTACAAAGCCAGGTAAGCCCCTCTCCCTCTGTCCCAGTTTAGTACAATTTCCATTCCCATCAGCCCAACAAATTTAGTGTCTAGTACAACTCAAAAGGAGAAAGTTAACTTGACAATGCAAATAGCTGTAAATGCAACCTTATTTTGCAAACTAAAAGTTTTCACTGTAACTGCTTCATTAAAATGTGAAAGTACATTTAACATTTTCTATCTTGTAATGATTACCTGAAATTCAAGACATAAATTAAACACAGGACTAAAAATCCTTAAGAAACCACTGAATTCATCATTATTTTGTGAAAACACCTGCATGTTCTGGCTCTCCTGTTTTAGCTAAAATTTTATTGAATCGAGCTGTGCTACATTTGTCTCTAAGGTTACTGGGTTTTGTGGTACATGCTACCTTGTATCCTAGAGAGATCCAAATAGAGCAATATACTGCAATGAAAAGTCTCTTTGCTTGTCTCTTCACAACGCTCCTTTTATACCTCTCTCCTAATGGTGCTGAAAACCTTCTCAAGAATGGATCCTTCACATTGTTTGCCAAATGCTTAATCCAGGAAAAGGCTGACAGGCCACTGCTGCTGGAACAAACCAGCAAGCCTCTTCAAGCTTGGTCTGCTCTTTGTAATGATTTTGGGAGGATTTAAAGATCTGCTCATTTTATGAAAACAACTTTTCCACAATATTCACAGAGATAAAATCCTCTGTCCATGCATATATTAATTTCATCTTTTTTTATTTTTAAATTTT